>JAOEHY010010366.1:0-36534 GCA_025447955.1 Psilopsiagon aurifrons
CAGGTTGGACATAGCCTTGGGTGATATGGTTTAGTGTGAGGTGTCCCTGCCCATGGCAGGGGGTTGGAACTGGATGATCTTAAGGTCCTGTCCAACCCTAACTGTTCTGTGGTTCTAAGTAAGCCTCAATAATGCCTCAACAAAGCTAACTTTAAAAGAAGAAAATTGTGTTTCCCTTCTCAAGCTTATGGGCTTTTTTTAATGGTAAAGAACATTAGAAAAACAACTGACTAAAACTTGGGAGCCAAACTTTGTAGTGGTCCAGCAACTGTTTTAGAGACCACCTGGAAATTCAAGGTACTGAAGGCATGAAGCAAGGAATTGAGACAAAAATAAAAGAGAACTTGCTCAAATAAAAGGATTAATTTGATGTCTTTGCTATTGAGTTGGTCAATGGCAAAAGAGGAAGAGGAAATTCCAAACCTAATGTTATATTGCAACCTACGGAACGACAGGTGTAAGTTGGAGCGCTGGTCTTCAGTACAGAATGCAAGCCATGACCCAGAGAACCTTCCTGTCAGAGCACTGCTAATAGCAGTGCACAGGAGCGAGTAAGGAAGTTAAAGAGTTTACCTACTTAGAAGCACCTCAGCTAAATTTGCTGGATAAAGAGAACCCCTCACTCCCTCTCTCTCTCTGGAGAAGAGGACGGAAGCACATTCTCCTTCATCTGCTGGTGTCTACCAGAGGGGCTTGACACCAAAAGGCCATTTGGCAGCAGAACAGCAGCAGCTTTTCTTTATTTCTTCTCTTGCCTGCAGTTGTTTCCCATGATAAAGGAAACTATTAAAATCCTATGACTTAGCCTATAGGGTTTTCAATTTGTTTGAAGTGTAGGAGAGATTAATTCACTGGCCTTTGGTTCATAGGCCCTTTCCTTGCCAAATTCAGCTGTTAAAGCTCAGCCTTTAAAGGTTCCTTCCAACCCAAAGTATTCTATGACACTGTGACTGGGGTTCTAGTCATGCAAGCAAGCATCATCTCAGCCACAGTTATTTACTTATGTAAGGGAAATTTGTTTCAAATTAAAGACCAAAAAAAGACCCATGAGTAGTACAATTTTGTGTGTTTCTGTGGTGCTTTATTCCAGGCTGTTTTTTTCCTACAGCAGTAATCGACAGAGCTCTGTTCCGGTTCTTTCAGACTACAAAAGAATACCACTCGAAGGCCTCCCAGATGGGAACCTGCACAGTCCCAAAGCAGGTAGGATTGGAATACATGGACCCTTGTCTCTTCCACACACACACAGGCTTGTGGAAGCAGGTATCTCCTAGCAGACTTTCTTTGGTATGCAATTAAATTAATACCTATGTCATGAGGTATCTACATATATGGGAATACATATATATATTCATCACTGCTAGATACCTGTGTTATGAGGTTAAATCCATACGTGTTGGATTTCAAGGGGTGTTAAGTTAATGCTGGACTTTCATTAGAACCTCATAAATTCCTGCTATGGTGGTATTTCAATCCTCAACTTTTGGCTAGACTGTCCATTGTGTCACTCAATTCATATATCTCAGAATATGAATGTTAAAAGCAAGCTCATGAATCATTTTTATCTATGGGCAATGCCTGCTGTGGGAGGATTATTGTCTGTTAGATATGCAAGTCCCCTTACCCTGTGCAGTTGGGTACCACTAAGCTCAGCAGGGTTTGTGAATTCTGCAGCTTCTTCATTTCAGATTCACAATTAACTGTGGGTGAAAATGAGCAGCGGTCATTGTAAGAAGGATGTCATTCATCAGGATGTTTTCTATCTTGCATTTTCCTGTTTGGCGGGCCACAGATTTATAGATGAGTAATATATCACTGGAGACTGTTGTCAGGAAACCAGAGATTTTAGCAATAATTAGAGGATAGCAGAAGGTTTTAATATCTGCAGATGGTCAGGAGGTGGTTTGGAGCCTGTGTGGAAGCTCCAGCTAATGTTCATTTCCCTTAAGAAAAGCACTTAACAAGGACTGTAAGAGAACTCATGAAGAGCAGAACATTTAGATCTTGGATTGAAAAGCCTTTTCTATGAAAGAGAGATCTTCTTCATCACATTATATTTCAGTCTGTCTGTACATTCAGGAATGCATTTCTACGTCATTACTGGTGAAGGGTTTTCTTACAAATAAGGCACCCTGAATCAAGTCACATTGCCACATCTCAGGCTCCTACTTTACCAAATATGGGTGAACATCTAAACCACTGGACTTATGTAAAGTTCCAATCAGTCCATGGGAAGAGAATCTAAAGTAATATGATAAAAAACTGCTCAGCACTGTATATTTAATTTAGGGACCCTTTCAACTTTACATGCAATAACAGATGTCACAGGATTATTACTTTTGCACCTCCATGAAGGTCCTGAGACTCAGGAAGAAGAATTAGCTCCTGTGCAGTGTAATGATCTGCCATGCTGCTGAAATTGTTATGTCCTCCAGAGAGGTGCCAATTTAAATAGCGAGCCAAATTAAATGAGGGAATGTTTTTTATAGCCAAAAGAGAGGAGTTTGCAAAAGCTGTAAATATTTGTTGCCTGCTGTGCATGCACTTGACCACCACGATGCCAGGAAGCTCTAGATCCTGATATCCACAACTTATCAATTATCATTCTGAGGATGAAAATTAACCAGCGCTTAGAAAGGAAAACATTATAGGGCCTTAAAAAAACCCACCTAAGCCAACAGAACCAAAACAAAACCAAAAGTCAGCATAATCAAAAGTTTCTTGGCTGCCATCCTAGCACTAGGAAAGCAAATTGGCATTTTCTACTTGCTCTTCTTCACAAAGCCATAATTGCAGCAAGAACTTTTATTTATTACACTTGGGCATCTTCCAGTTTCGCACTGACATTTAGTTCTGAATACATCAAGTCAAGGCAAAGTGTTGTCTGTCTACAGATTTCTTACTCTTCAGACATCTCAGAGGCAGAAGATTCCTCTCTACAGACAAGGCACTTCACACCTGCAGTGTTCTCAAAAGTTACTTGCTCCATTGGACTTCACATTAGATTTTCAGGCCTCCTTTTTAATATTTAGTAATACCCTATGGACAATTTCAGTGTCTGAGTCAGACCACAACAAATTATCAACAACGGGTTCTTTGCTCCATTCCCTCTCCCTCACCTCTTCTTCCTGCCACTCTTAGATGTTTCTTTGGATTAAATCTGTTCCCTGACCTGGTTCATCTCACAGAAGAGTAGTGCAGTTCTTTGAGTTGAGGTGCTGTACAGACATCTTTCAGTGTAAAGTGGTGATTTCCAGGCTAAGCTAAGGCCTATACAAACTAAAACCGAGCTTGGCTTCAAAGCATAAACATGTGTCTGAAGGTTTTTCTGCATGCATACTAGAATACACATTAGAGTTGGGTAGTAACATTTGTCATAATACAGGTTAAAGGTATTATATAGCTGTATTCTAAATTGTTTTATGGGTACAGGTTCTATCACTAGAAATTCTTGAAAATCCGGTTGCATAGTTTCAGTTCAGCTGTTGTATTTCCCCGTGCAACACTAGCGATGGAAATAGTACAACAAAAAGCTTCCAGCCTCAGACATCCCACAGACAGGAGCATTTTTGTCCATAATTCCCCAAGCAAATTACACCACTGTAGACAGAAGACTAGGAGATCAAGCTTCAAGCTTTCCAAAGGTATCAGGGAGCTGTATTTATTGCTGATATTAGTGGCATCTTGACTTTCACCTGTTGCTAGCTGCTCTCTTACTTCCATTCTGTGTTTTCCAGTTCCTATCTGTATAGTACTACCTGCCAAATGTATAACTCATTACAAATCCGGGCAGCTCCCAAACTATATCACTGTGAAATTCAACCAGAACAAAGTTCCCAGTGGAAATGAAGTCTGCAACCTTCTCTGTCCCACAATAAGGGCCAACTGCAGGTGATGTAGGTCGGCTTCCATCATGTATAAGCAAGTAGTCGTAAATGCATCTGTCACTGTCTTCCAGCTCAAAGGATAACATCTTGAGAGATATCTGGAGAAAATATAATCAAAGCACTTTGCTTCCAGGTTTTATCCTTTTCTCTTACTGTTTGTAAGTAACAGGCACAAATAGTCTAAATTTCTTATGTGCAGGCACTACTTTTTATTGTGTTTGCACCACATCCTGATCTTAGAATATCCCATACTGTAATGCAAATCAGTAGCAAATTATTTGCTTAGTTCCTCAGCATTTGGAATGGAAGGAGAAGCAAGGGACAAGATTGACCTCGTACACTTTGATTCTTCTCTGTAGAGAAATATAAAACCAGCACCTGTGCAGTGTTTCAGTTTTCTAGTGGGAACTCTTACCTAGGGAATATTATGAACAAAACCTACTGGTACAAACCAAATTCCTAAGAGTTCACATGTGTTTTTTCTCTGGCTGAACATTGCAGACACCAAGATCCACCATAAGTTCTTAAACTGGATTTTTGTGTTGAGCTTTTTACTCTGAAAATGCCTGCTCAAAAAGTGGCATTACGGCTCTTTGTCTTGAAGGCAAAAAGTGATTCTACTAGAGAATGCTGCTGAGACTCACAAATGAATGAATCCATACCTTACCTTGTATCCTACTGGAGAACTGATGACCCAGAAGCATGCTCGGTTTTTGGGGTATTTATTGGGGTAGTTTGGAGAGGTGATGATTCCATTTGAGTCTGTGAAAGTATCTCCACAATTCACTGAGGAGTAAAGGAGAAAAACAGAGAAAGGCACATTAACAAGAGCATTTTAGCAGCAGAAATGAGCTTGCTTATACTATATTGTATTCTTTCTTGAAGCCAAGAAAGCATGTACTACCATGAAAACTACTGCTGACATATTTAATTTCTTTGCTTAGTATTTGTGTCAGCTGCTGTACTGAAGGAACAAAATACATGGCTGCTAAATAACCTTTGGAGGACAGGAAACAGCTGCATCTAAAGCTATATCTGTCTTTACAATTGAGAGTTCCTATATTAGCACAGCATTCCAATGGTACCAGCTTACTGCTCTTTCAGAAAAGAATTAGCTTAAGTATTCAAGATTGCATTACCAAGCCAGATCTAATGCTGTCTAGAAATGACTCCATCAAGACTAATGCAAAAAGAGTAAAAATGCCACATTTCTAAGACTTCTTCAGTGTGTGGTTTAAGAAAGTTTGCATTTTGAGTTGAAATGAGGCAGTAACAAGTTATTTAGGCTGCTGCCTTCTAACTGAAAGCATTTTTCAGCACAGCAGAATTTTATCCAGCAGTCCATAAGGCACCTGTGTGCTTGTAAAACAGACACCCCTCAAGTGACTACAGTAAGCACTGTCTTTCATGTAACATAACAAATCTCTAATTCAGACAGTACAAGTTACTCAAGTTACTACCACTCCTGTTGCATAAAGTGCCACAAAATCTTCAATAACATATTGCTCAGGTATTGGCTTTACATCCCATTGGTTGAGATTTCTCACTGAGCTCTGCAGCCTTTGGCTGCACTGTTCCTATTAGTTACAGTCATTGCATTGTTTTTATTTAAAGAAGTTGTTCTAAAGATGTGAAGAAGCCCAGCAGAGGCTCTCAGAGGAATGCGAGTGGATTCACAGGATTCTTAACATTACACCCATGCAATATCCCATTTTCTGTTTCCTGCTAACCTTCAGCCCCACCATTGCCTAACCTGCACTAGCAATTGCTGTGAAAGTGTAAAGAATAACACAGAAACAAACACCTCTGGAGTACACATTCAAAATCTTCAGTTCTTCCACACAACTACTATTCATGCTGTTCTTCAAGCTCTGTAGAGAAGTGTTCATACCCCTGTTGTAGGAGGCTCTGAATCCTGTGGCTGTAATGCTCTCATCACTTGCAAACTCTACCAGCATTGTCGATCCAGATGCCACTAAGGAGGGCAGTGGCCCCTTCCCACAGTATTTGTCCAGCAAAACAGGGGAATTCTTGCTGTTTCCATTGTAAACTTTTATATAGTCAGAAGAACAGTTTGAGGAGGGCTGGAGATCAAAAGCCTCAAACTGCAGGAAAATCTTGAGAAACAAGAAAACAGATGTTGGGTTGAATGCTGAGCACAGGGAAAGATTCAAACCGTCTTGTTGTTATGAAGTGAACTAGGATTTCATATTCATTTTGCTGTCTATGTAATACTGAAACTTTACTTTCCATATAGAAAGAGCATAAAATTTCACCTAGTTACCCCATTACTGAGCCCAGTGATTGATGTTTGACTATTGCTTGTCTTTGAAAAGCCATCCAGTCTTAACAGGATAAAAATCAAGTTAAATAATGCATCTGAGAGTCCTGATAAGTTTTATGAAAATTGTTGAGACTATCTTTTAATTCACTTCTTAACAAAATAAACATCTTGGTCCATGAAAATGACTCCCAGAGGTTACTCATAATAATGAAATAATGTGTAGCCTTGACACTGTGGTTCAAGCCTATTTTCCACATAATAAAACTTACCTTACTTTGACGGATGCGGATCAACCAGAGGCAGTTGCTATTGTTCGGATACTGGGATGGGTAATTGACAGAGGAGAACAAGCCCTTGGATTTAGACAACACAGAGCTACAGCAATCTGAAGAGAAGAACCAAACAGCACTGAAGAGAATGAAAACTCCACAAAAGTCTTCCAGAAGTGCCTGACAGGTCTCTTCAACCATTTACATCAGTCAAACTTGTAAAAGAGGAATGAATTAGAATGCTTACAGTTGTGCTGATGTTCCTTGTGTAAAAGTTACGTAAGGCAAATAAAGCTGGTTAAAGATTTGTCTGCTTCGGCTACTCACGTGTTTTTGAAGTCAGTGAGGTTTCATTCACATACTGTTCTCAACAAGGCCTGGACCTTCCATGAACTTCCTTAACCTCAACCACAGCAGTAGTTTAAATTGTATCACTTCATCATTTCCCATCAGCAAATGTTTGTGTATGCCTAAGTGTGTGCAAAACCAAGCTTGAAAACTAGTTTCTGTCAAAGCAAAGACAGGTAGTCACTGGGGGAAAACAGTGAAAGAGAGCACTGAAGTCAAGCTACAGGCCTACTGACTGGCATACAAAGTCTGATTTCATCTGTCTTTTGGCTTTCCACATGTGGTCTTCATTTATTTTGCTGTGTGTAACTCCCCAATTTCAAAATTATGAATATGACATCTGAACATAGGAATTTGACATTTTTCTCTTGCTCCCTGCTTTCCCTGGACAACTGGACATCTTGTCCTTTTTTTAGCCCTTGAGTTATCCTTGTTTTTTTCAATTTAGCCCTTTTCTTCCAAAACATACAGGTCTAATTATGAAATGATATTATAATGGTATTGAAGTAAGATTCCAGCTCCACTACCAAGAATAAATATCACCAAATACTGTCACTGTATATACTGTCACTTTATTATCACAATTAAATTATCACTGTCTTTGAAACCAGCACTTATATTGTAAACTTCTCTTACCTGAAGTTCAGAACTTGGGAGGAACCAAGGAATGACTTCTGTACCTGACTATCCAACTGAAGGAATACTGATTCCCACTGATTACTGCTGTTTATTTAACTAAGCTCTTAACACAGTTCAGAACAGAATTTGGTATACTAATATGTAGCCTATGTTCATGTTCTTGCTGTTTTGGTGGAAACTGACTGAATAACACCTCAGGGAACTCAAATACCATATAAATCAATTAACCTGATTACTGGGATTTGAGGCAAAAGCTGAGGAGCATGGTGTTTTACCTTTGTTTTGTGCATCTCAGCTGAAGAGTTCCTGTGACAGAGGAAACCTTAAGATACCAGAGTGATGGATTCAGGCAAGAAAGTAGACAACTATACAAAAAGCCTGGGGAACTCCCTCCAAGAGGATGTTCTGATCAGCCTAAATGGCACCCATACTTATAGCCCTGCAGTCATTTTCCAATTGAAAGGAATCACAAGCCTGCTGGCACTACTGATGTACATGACTTTATGCTATAATCATGGCTTACGTGCTTTGGAACCTGCAGATCTTTCCTGAAGTGAGAAGTTGACAGAGGTAGCGTCCATGATTTCTCTGATGGGTTTTGCTTATGTCAAAGAGCAGGGATTAGGTGAGGATAGCTCAGAATGACAGTCAGTTATTGAAAGCAAATTGCCCTTTCCAAGAAGGCAGCAGCTCAGCAATGGGACAATTCTGTTCCCAGTTGCCTATCAGCCCTCTTGTAAGGGCAAGGGAGAGATGTATTGAAAGGACTGTAGGCTGTGTTCCTTTGGGGGCTGTCTGACAGTGCCTGCAGACATCAGCTGTCTAAGGATTCACATGCCTTCAATCTACAGCACTTACTGCACTTGTAGAGCCTGTTGATTTTAGCTGCATCCAAATTACTCAGCCCTTCTCTCTGCCCAATGGGTATAGAGGGGTCAGGAACTGGTACAATAGTTTGTTTCCCTGGAGTGCTGGAGAAATCATACCTGTAGAAATAAGAAAATCATATTTCTCTTAAACAGTGAAGTTCTTTAATTGCATAATCATATTCATGTACCACATGCACAGAATTTCAATGGAAAAGGGCAAGAAGCTTCTCAGAGTTGAGTTTAACCTTTCCTGAGGAGGACCAGCATGGCAGACACTACGTGCAGCAGCTGAAACCAAGAAACAAGACAAAGCTGCACTATTCTGAGCGAGGATTTCACCAGCATCCTGGCAAAGTGAACTGAATCCCACCTTCATGGTTCCAGAGGCAGAGGGGCAGGGGCAGGAGCAGTTCTGCCTCTGGAACTGCCTCTGTCTCAGTTACTAATTGTTCATTTGCATCTGCAGTTTCCTGCCTCTGGAAAGACAAGTTTGATTTCATGGTTTTGTTCAGAAGTTGTGACTTGCTGGTAGAAATAAAGGAGAAGCTTGTACATTATGTACTAAAATGCTACCTTGGTGTTCCCAGATGTGTGTGAGGCAACACACAACATTTTAATGATGGAAAATAATCCATCTTTCTTCTGTCTGGCCCTAAATATTGTTGTCTGTGATCAGCTGTTACTATGTTAATGAAATCCTTTAGACTTAAGAACTGTTTAATCAGTGTCTCAGTGGAGTTAGGCTGTGGACCACAGCCATGTCAAAGGCCTCTATCAAGAGACAGGAGTACAATGAAAGAAAATGTTCTAATTTTTTCTTCTATCCATATCAACTCTGTTTTCCAAGAATCCTGTTGACAATAGAAACATGCTCACCCTTCATTATGAACATTAACTTAGTTTTAAGTGAACAGCAAAAGTCATTCCCTTTTGGGAAGGATCAATTCCTTCTTCCTAAATCTGAGCAGATCTGAAAGGTGTTTGATCCTTTGAAAAGGTATCTCAGAGAACAACTTACGCTCCATAGTGCATCACTGAAGAGTAGTCATAGGGAAGGCCCAGATTTTTGGAATTCACTTTTCCGAAGTTCCCTTGTTCCCCTTTAAGGCAGAAAACAAACATTTCATTCAGAACAATTACTGCTGCTCTAATAGTACACTGCTGCTGTCATAGTCCTAAGAGTAACACAGGATATAATACTTGCGCTCATGAGAACTTGGATCTATCAAAGCCACCAAAGCCTTTTGAAGTACACGGGAACCCATTTTCACTCCACCTAGTAGGTTTCAGAATCACATAAGTCAAAGTTTTGATATAATCAATGAATCCCTTCCACTGGGTCTCTTGTCCATGGTAACACAGGCAAGCAAGCAATGTCAGAGCAGAGAACCGAGTGCAGTCAGCCTGGCCTTGAGGCTAATGCCCTAACCACTGAGCACTTCTTTCCAGTTCAACATCTGTACCTTTATTATTGTAACTAGTGGTTTGTAAACCACAGGCCATCTGGATAAGAGTTCAGGATTGGACACTTTGTCAGAAAAATCTCTGCAGGCTACAGAACTTGGCTGGCAGGCTTGCAATCAGAGCCAGTCTCTTCCAGTAATGTCCTTTAGCACTGGTCCCAGTGAGGGCTAGGAAACACAGAGAGAAGGTTCAGAATCCTGAACTACAGAAAGTTTGGGGATAAACATGAGTTTGGAGCTTTTCATAGCTCAAAACCCTCAGCTAAGGCCCAAACTTCTCAACAGCATTGGCTTTCCTGACTCTACTATGTTTTAATCTCAGCTCCTCTTGTCTGTTATACTGACCCTAGAAAGAATTATCAGCAAATGCACAGCTTCTTCTGAGGTGATGAACAGAGAACACAGTTCAAATGTAGTGAAACATTTAAGCATATGGCTACTGTTTGGCACCTAAGTGCTTTGCTGAATTGATTAGTTAAAAGAAGAGAAAGCAACAGCAGCCTGGCTGTACAGAGGTGCTGCCAGCAAACTAATATCTGCCTAATCACATGCCAGAAAGACTTGGCTGTATAGACCTGCACACATATGGGGACTTACCCTATCTTTTCCATTCTAAAAAAAAATCTGCCTCTGCCAGAATCTAAAGGTAATGACTCAGAAGGGTTCAAAATGAAGCTTTGGCTCAAGGCTCCGAGTAGTTTTTCTCCCCCTCCAAAGACTGGGAAAAACAAGCTGAGTTTCAAGTGGCAAAGTGGAGAGCAACCCATAAGGCTGCATTTCATCCAAAGAAGTAGGATGGCTTCCAAGGTGAATTGCTGGGTAAGAGCAAAACCCAGCAAATATCCACAGCACTGGAGTCCTGGCAAGAGAAAAACAGCTTGTCTGGGAGAGCTAGGAAGCTGCACAAAGTCTAGAGGTCTACTTCTGTGCCATGGAGGTCAGTGGAACCTCTGCCTTCAGCACTGCTAAAAGCAGTATGTTTTTACAGGAGACGCACACTAACAGTCCTCACAAACATAGCTGTGCTGCTTTATTTCCTTTTCCCTGCATATCTTTGCATTTTCTTACAGTGGTTGTGCTGCACACACTCTGCATTCCAGCCCCCTTGTAACACCAATCTTCTCAGCCTCCAGTCTGGGTGAATACTGTTAAAACAGTGAAGATACACCCCATCTTCCTTTGCATAGTCTTGTCATCTTCACCTCTTCCTCCTCTTTTATCTTTTCATGATCCTGTGCCTGAATCAGAGTTTGGTTACATCCATATCCTTTAGGAGTAATAACATCTGAAACTGTGGACTCCCCTCTGCAAACCTAGCATAAGATTTAATGTATGTCTAGTATCTTTGGTATAACTTCACATATTCAACTCCTCTTTCCTAGTACATCCTTTGCTAGCATATCAAACATAGCATGCCCTTGTTATACGGTGACAAACAACTCATAGTAGAATTACATCTTAACAGCAGAAAGAAAACCTCAATAAAGAAGAGCACAAATGGAATTTACTTAGGATATCATGGGAATAGCTGAAAAAAAGTTTGGAGAACAGTGTGTTTAGGAATTTGTAACACAAACAATCAAGTTCCATCTGGAGAAAAAGATATATTTTCAGCTGTGCATGACACTGAAGAGTTTAATATCTTATTTGATTTCTTAGAATTTGGTATTAACCGTCCAGCCTCATTTACTACTATTCTCTATAATGAACTAAATACACTATTATCTTTTTACAATTTATGGGGTGAACAGCTCTCTCAGAGCTGTCAGGTAAGTGATTCCTGCATCCTTTCTTCCCCTACTTTCCTACTATGTACCACTTACACATTTTCCCAGGGACCTTCTACCGTTCCTTCTGCCCTCCACTGAGCCTGGATCCCTGTATGTGCTCCCACGTTCCCAACACACAGATCAAGGGCACATGCCCAAACTATTCATCCTGTATTCCTTTCCCTAAATAGCATTTCACTTTTCCCTTCACAGATTTTCCAATCCTGATTGCTCCTCGTTGCTCCTTCTTTTCATGGCAGCGTATATCATTCTCTCCTCAAGGAGGAAGTAATTCCTCTCACATCATGCCAGGTCCCAGAATTTTGCACATGCTGATGGCTGCATGTGCTTCCATTCTTTCCACACTGCATCTCTCGTTCACCTACGTTTTAGGCTATGTGCATTTCACTCACTGCCAGTGCCAAGATGCCCACCAACTGCCTTTCCTATTTCCATGGCTTTTCCTAAGATAGAGATGCTGTGCAATTCCCCACCGTGATCTCTGAGTACCGTGTTTTACCACAGCTCAGCTAAAAGTCCCATAATTTTGTCTCCTGGCCAAGTCTTTGCTCCAACAGTGTGCATTTCGGATGATCTTGATATTTTGGATATAAGGTAGGGCTAGCTTTAGGCTGCATCTACCTTGGACGACCACACTAATGTAAGCATAGCCATAGAAATTCCCATAGTACAAACACTGAACTGGAAATTCCATCACATCGAATGTGCTACTGCTGCTGCAATTGAGCTAGCATTAATCATGATTCTTATTTGCATTGCTGTCCCCAGAAGAAACATTCTCCTTCATCTGAAAGTGTATTCTCTCTAGATTTAGTGGACGTACCTGCCACAATATGTTCCCACATGATCTTGACAAACCTGTCCCGATCACTCCGTGCCTGTTCATGGATGAAACCCAGCGCGTGGTTCATTTCATGCTGAATCGCTCCTTTATCCATGCACCCATTTTTCACCAGGCCCACTGCCTGACGTCCTCCAATTTTCCCAAAGTAAGACCAGCAGCTAAGAACAGGCAATCAATAACCAAAATGATCACATTCAGCACATACAAAGAAATGGATGTACTGATTATGCCACCAAGGGCTTTCAAAAGTGCAGCCATGGAAGGGGCCATGCAAATAGTCACTGGTGTGAGATATCTAGTCTTCCAGAAGCTGCCAAACTTCATAGGGGTGGAAATAAAGCATTTGAAGCTTTATTTGAATGATATATGATATCATATTTATATGAAGGATATATGATATGATAAGTGAAGCAGTTTAAGTAGTTAAGCAAAGAACCTGAAACAACTGTAATACTTTTTTACAACAATTAAGGAAAAGATCTCATTTTGAATTATAGCCCATTAAGTCCACACATACATTTATTCCTGCAGTCCATTAACTGATGTAACTACCAGGAAGTCTAAGGAAAAAAGAGAAACTGTACCTGCTCTCTGAATCTTGACTCCTATGTTGAAAAAGGGCAATTACTTAAATCCCACTCAAACCAGAAAAGCGGCTGAAAGACCTCTTGAGTGTTTTGATTCCCCGGAGGCTGGGAGCTTACCTCTGCCCACGTTCAACATACAAATAGTCCTTTTCTGTAGTGCGGTTTACAAACTGCACACAGGTCAGCGTGGAGATCTCTTGCAGTGCATCAGCAATCCAATACCTCTCTGCCATGGCTAGAAAGAGAAAGAGGCCAGGAAAATGCTTCTTTCATTAATCAAGAAAGGGCATTGATGGGGTGCCTTGTTTTAAAACTTCACAGGACTCATTAGCTTTTTATCAGGCAAGTAGAAGAAAGAAAATGGCAAAAAGCCTTCAGAAATCTCGGAGTTGATTGTAAAGGTAGATGTCAGAATTACGGCTGGTCCTTCTGCATATTCTATAAGAGACAGCTGATGGAAAGCAAGACTGGCATTGTTTCTTCCATTAGAATAAAAAAAATGAGAGTTTCAGATACAAATAGTTGGATTACAGTAACCCAAATGAGCCATCTGCCTGCAGCTAAGCACCAAAAAACCTGTTTTGTTTATAAGAAATGTCCACACAGCCCTTGGAATTGCTTGAGACAGCCGGTGTTCAGAGGCTCTGAAGATCACGGTGTTTCTATTCAGGGACCAAATAAAATTAGAATGTTTATCTAATTTGGAACATTTTGGCCTCTTTTGGCTTAGTCAGTTATCTACAACTGATTTGTATCTCAATTTCCTCATCTTTAAAGTTTGAAGAGAGGGAGGTGGATGGAATGGCCCTTACCTAACCACAAGAGGATATGCTGCAGTTCTGAAAGCACATGGGCAGAGGAACAGCCTGGATAACAGAGACTGGGCTTTCCTCAGCTCAAATGATAACACAGGAATGGGACTCAGGCACAGGCTGGTTTTCTACTTCCATGCATTTTTCTCTCAAGGTTTATTTATGAAGGGTCTGTGTGGAAGCCTCAGCAGGGGAGAGGTGGACAACCTGCACAGCCCATACAAAGTTTTCTATATGAAGGCACTGGTCCTGCAGCCTCTGCACAGAACAGAGCTACTGGCTGACAAGAGGGAAATAGTAAGAGAAAAACTACCTCCAAGGATTTTTCTCCCTTGCTGCCTCTACAGGATTTCTACTGTGGGATATAACAACGGAAGATTTGAAAGCAAATCTCTGTGTTAAAAAAGTGTTCCCAGTGGTAATTTTGAATCAAATTACTTTCATAATGTGAACAAATTCTATTACTTCTTCTGCGCTTGCTAAGTATCAAAGTGCATTGTAGCTAACAGGAACGAGCTAAAATTAGCTGGCATTTATGTAACAACTACTGCTCAAGTAACCACACATTGTACTGAAGTCTTGGCCAGGCTGCCACAGGGCTAGCAGGTTAGCAGAAGAAACATGTCCACAAATCCTCATTTGAACCAAGACTGCTTTTGGTGCATGCCACACGAATACAAAACAACAGAGAGAAAATCACTTCAAAGCAGCCATTTGCATTCACTCACAGAAATCAGAAGAGATGTTAACTGGGACTTTGACAAGTCCATCCTGTGATTTGGGCCATAAACAGCTCTCACAGTTAATTGCACTCCGTCGTCCTCTTCTCAGGAGGATGTCTCCTTCATACACAGCTATTTCACTGCCTGATGAAGAAAATTATGAACACACAAGGCACTAAGAAGGCAAAGAGATGTGCAGAAGGGAGGTGAGAGGTATCCACTAACAGCTTCTGTGCCTTTGGAAATTTCTTTCACTGAAGTTCATTTCCCAATAATGTGAAAAAGGATTAGTAAATTAAGACCAAGTGAATGGAGCATTCACATTATGCTAAGACTAGTTAAGTCTGCCTTGCTTCCTGGACAGAAGAGATTAATATTAATATAGATGTCACAGTGCAGCTGTAATCAAAGTCATGACTAAATACACTTCAGCTTAAGAAGCTTTGGGAGCCTTGAGATTCGAAGGTTAAGTATTATAACTCATTGTTCTCTTCACTAGAGCTTGTGGAATTAAAGAAAATCGTAACTGACCTCTGCAAAAATGGGATGAATCTTACAAAAGAAATTACTATTTTTATCATGCATATTGAATTCATGCAAGATATTAATTTCCAGGTTAACTGTTAATTTAACATGACATGCTCCTCAGTTCTAACTCCAAAATACTTGGAATACATTTCACAGACAAGAGGTATGTACAAAATGTACAATAGTCTTGGGTAGAGCAGACAGGGAAGTGCCTTATATCACACAGGGAAAATCAAAGTGAAAAGTATTCTGATTTGCTGAGGCTGCATATGAAAAAAGAACGTTTCATTCAGCTCAGTAAATCTTCTTAATTTCTATATCATGACAGCATAAATAATCACACTGGATGTGACTTTCAAACACATCGGAGTTCTGTGAATTGTTTTCCACTGATGCTGGAAATTAACTTCAAAGAGGAAAACATACTGAATAATGAGCATGAGGTATACAGAAGCAGCCCCACCAAAGCCTACAGATATTTATATAATAATTACAATCAAACTCACCTAAGTCACTGTTTCTTGTAGCTACCTGGAAAAAAAGCATATATTTTAATAAGTTCTTATCTCCATAGCATAAAACTTCTATTATGTAGAATCACAGCAGCAAAAGCTTGTAACTAATTTTAAGATAGAGCAACTCAGCAGCAGCAATGTAAATTCTCAGCATCTGCGAGCAGGGACACACCTGGACAGGTTTACTCAGTGCAAAGCTATAGAGAAATGCTAAATGAGTTGGCAGAAGAAAATACTTCATCTTCATGTTTCTGAGATGATCTTCTCTGCTCTGCAGCTCCGTTCTCAAAGCTGTGGCTAGTTTATTTGGGGCAAGTTTTATGGGAACGCTGCTGCTGTGGTTAACAAGTGCAACAAAATTAGATAACAAGAAGTATTTTCACCAAACAAACAAGCTGCAGGACCTCTCAGGAGAATTTCCAGGCTCTCATTTCTTATTTATCTTCAGAAAACAGAGGAAGTGGAGCAATAGGAAAGAAACCCCAGCAACCTTAAAGTGACTCATCTTCAATTCTAAAAAGAACCCATGAGTTGCTGCAGGTTTCCTTAATGCTGAGCAAGGGACAGGATATGTGGCAGCAATCTGCAGCAAAACTCAGTGTCAAGAAACAATTTGATCCATCCACACTGACTACCTGTCCTAGAAACTCCTCAGCTTGCTACCAGCAGCACCTCACTCTGTCAGTCTGTCCCCTCTATGTACAGCTTTCAGCCAGGCATTGCTGACCAGGAGCACTGGAAATCAGTTGGAGCCAGAGATGAGTCTGATTGTTGGTTGAAATTGTTTTTCCTGTACCATATCTTGCAATCTGATCACCACTGGCAGCGACTGTGTGTCTTTTGGAAGCCTACAAATAAATAAAATCACCAGCTCCCAGAGTTTTGGCTTCCATCTGGGAAGCTCTCCTTCCTTTGATGTCCACAAATAGAAAGAAGCCTGGAAAGGCAGGCTAAATCCTAAAACCCCACACTGTCAAAGTAAGCCACGCAATGGGAATATTCATGTTGAAGCCACATGAATACCACCATAGGCAGGCAGGTGTTGCTTTTTCCTTCCATCTTCAGCCCCTACACAAATACTTAGGTGCTATAGAAAATAATAAGGATTTGCTGTGTCAGATCTTTCATAAGCAAGCAAGAAAACCTTTGGAATTTCCTGCAAAGGCAAAATGCAGGGGAATCTATGTGGTTCAGAGCAGATTAAGATGCCAGAGAGCTTCTTTCCATACGTATGTATGGGCTGGTCCTCTGTTTTGAAGGAGTACTTTGATAGCAAACTTTTAGCTGATGTTCTGTAAAGCTTTGCTGCTAGTATCTTCATTTTACCCTACTAAGAGTTTGTTGCTAAACTTTCTAAAATATTCCACATTTTTGCGACTTTCACAATTCATCTACAGTAACAATTTCCACACAGATTATACTGCAGTAACGAGAAGCAGATGTAAAACTCCTTTTGCTTTGGCTGATAAGAGGCTGAAGTTCAGAAGTCTTCATTAGCTCGTTACATCAGTAACCAGAGCTCCTCCCATACAGTTCTGAGCAACCTCCACATCTATTCAAAATTCAGAAGAAAGAGAGAGGAAGTCACAAGAGGACATTGCTGCTGCTGCACATCACAAATGACAGGGGAGACAGCAGAAGACAATCAAAACAAGAGAACAAGACCAGATCACTGTGCAGAGCCTGGAGCTGGGTTACTCCAGGTGCGCAGCAAGGAGGGATGGAAGGGTCCTCTGAAGTTCTCCCATGCAGTTTTGCATATCCATTCCTCGAGTCAGGAGATTTATCACATGGTTTAATTCATTTTCCTGACTGCCAGAAAGAATTGGGTATTTTTCAAGTCTAATTAATAGACCAAAACCTCATATCACCTGGTAACACATGATCACAAGTTGTTTCTTAAATGCAAATTTCCTTTTCAATGTTCTTTGTCTACATTGTCTGCTTTAATACTCCAGCAGAGTAATGTTCAGGTCTCAGTTTATTATCTAAGTAATTTGATCACACAGCTGTAACTTGCATTCTTTCTCCTGTTTGCCTTTTCTCATGCTGTCTTTTGTCATTTCTCATTCTTAGCCACACTGTCCTTGATCTGCCAGGTATTTTGTCACTGCTCTGTGTTACTAATTTTAATACTATGATTATCACATCCTTAGTAATGGTCCCCGAGTTTCACCTTCATTCTATTGCAGAGAATGAGCACTTCTTTCACTCTGTAATCAAAGTCCCTCTTGGCATAAGATTACATTACAAAGGTAGAAAACCCTAATATCTGTTAGTGCTTAAGCATAGATTTTTCCCTAGCTCTGTATCTGTAACAGGTATCATCAGAAGCAACAGGAATATCAGTCCAGTGATCTTTCCGTAATGAGAAGCATATAGAGGGCACTTTCCCTGGCTAAAGCATTAGAGTATATGAACCTCAAGGAAAACAAAGTTCAGGAGAGTGAAGGCCATGTGATTGTGTAAGGATCTGGTGGAGCATCACTCCGATGCTCAGCTTCCCAGACAAGTATGCAGACAATTCCTAGTGAACAAGCAGTTGGCTTAACTCAGGTGTGTATTCACCTTAAGAAAGTTACTACTTTTCAGGAGGATTCAGTTCTTTATAGGCTTAAACAGGGCAGTTCTTACTACATCAAGAGTCCTAACTTGTTAAGTCACAATAATAGAAAGTACGGCACTTACTAAGTGGCAATTCCTTTCTAAATCTGTTTTGGTTTATGCTGCATTTAGACAGAAGTCAGATTCTGCTGAAGAGCAGTTTCAAATATCTTTATAGCCATTAAATCAAACTATTACACTACACTGTAACAGGCTGAAAAAAGAGTTAAATGATAAAAACATGTCCATCATTTCCTTTGTGTTTAAGTTATTTAACAGTTATCTGGTTACAGGTATTGTGTCCTTCAGGACGCTAGGATTAGTGAACGCATACAATTCATGCCTCATTATTTACTGGCTGAGAGAAGAAAATGAGTTTTCCTGCTTTTCAGCTGCCAGTCAGTAAATCGGTTCAGAGTAATTAAATCACTGACCTTGACAGAGTGTGAAAAAAGTGCTTTGGCTTTTTCAGGAAAGGTCAGAAGTCACAGAATTGGGGTTTTCTTTTTTAAGTCCCGACTTTGTCCCAGTTACCACGCAGCAAAAGCAAACCTGTCATAGAAAAGGTATCATAGCATATGCTTGATACATGAAGGCTTGAATGCTAATTCTAATCAGTCTAAGGCTAATTATTTTCAGGTAATTAGTTGATTTTAGTGTAAGTTTGAGTATCTTATGCCATAGCGCATATTGACATATTTCCACATTTTAGGTACATTTTTATTTAAATGAAAGATTCAGTCTTTAAAAGACAAAATCTCTGGTGTAAATACTGAGATACGTTAAAATTAGTTTGAAACCGGGGTGTGTTTGGACTCTGTCCCTCCTAAACCACTCCTGCAGCAGTGTGATCTCTGCCATTTTACCACCATTCATCTTCTACCTCTCCAGCGTCAGAATGTTAGAAAGGGGAATCACAGCTCCAAAGACTCTGCACTGAAGATAACTACAGGCATCAGTGAGCCTTAGCCCAAGATGACGGCTAGAGACAAGAATTAGCTGAAGCTTTTATATCCAACTTGGTTTTGTCTGGTTTGCAGCAGTTGTAGGCTGAAAACAACTTTACTATTATTTGAACTTGATGCATAGGAAAAGTCGGATTCATGGAGGCAAGCTACAAAGGTTAGTTTTGGTATTTGCGTATTGAAATAGCCATGGGGTGAGCCGTATGCGACTGGCTGGTCCACATGTTCCCTGTTCTGATAAAACCCGATGTGAAACCATTATCTAGTTGCAAACATCACGCTAATGTGTTGTTTGATTTACAAGCACACAACAGAAGTCCTGATGTAATGCTGCTCTCTAGTGGCTCTCCATTTGTGCACGTGGGACATGCTTCCAGAAAGAGTGGGGAGCTCCCCATTACCACTCACAGCCTATTCATTCGTCTGATCCCTCTCTGCACAGTACAGACCAGTAACTGCTTCCTGCAGAAAATGCTTGCAAGCATAGAGTCTGTCCTGTAATGCACGCCAAGAAGCGATGCAGCAGTTTCAGCCTAAATCATCTCAAGACTGCTTTTGCATCTGCAACTTGTTACTTCACTGTTCACCTCCTCCAGATACTTTAAGATCATACAGATGCCACAATAGGTTTCTGATGTGTTCTGATGGCCCATTAGGAAAATGAGGTCTTTACCTGCACTATTTTACCTTACAGGACTTTTAGGCCTTAAAATTCATTTTATTAATGAGTCCCCCTAAAAGCTTTTAGAATACTTATACTGCAGAGCCCAAACACTCTTCTGGCTCTGCCTTAGCTCCGCTTTACAACAGAGATCATTGCTCCTTTCCCTGTCTTGCCTTGGAAGGGAACCAAGACAAATGGACCAGAGAGAAACAGCAGGAAAAGAGCTACTCCATAAGCAGGGATCTAGAAACTGTAAGCCCAGCACAGTCTCACAGTACTTCAGCACAGCCTGTTGATGAGGTGTTGAATCGCATTCAGTACCCATCCAAAAGCTGAACACAGAAACAAGGCTTGAGCTCCAGCAAGGAAACCAAGACCAAACCAAAGGCAACAGAACCCCAGCAATAAGCAAAACCTGAGGCGAGCACTGAAATAGAGACACTGGGCCAATGAGCAGAGGCCATGTGTAGAGACCCCAGGTGAGGCCAGTCAGGAGCCATTAAGGTCTGCTGGCACCCTCCATCCCTAAAAGCTGCATGTTGCACCAGACTTCCTCAGTCCCTGTACTGTCTAGTGGACACAACTGCAGTTTAGGTAACTATATCCACTGGGTCACCAGCTGGATTATCATGGGCTTCTCCAGAGACCTCTAGGAGACTATTTAAACTCTGACTCAGCCCCTCTACCTGATGTTTATCCCTTACTCCTTCCATTTTCATGATATGTTTCTTCCTGGGTAAGGAAGAAACCCAGTCACTCATCTGGATCCTCTTTTGAGTTTGATTGCATTTTCCCCCAGCTCTGGCACTGCAGTGATTTAAGCGGTACTTACTAAGCTCACCCCGCAGCTGAGCAGTTTCTAAGGTGAGCTGCCTCTAAACTCCTGGGTGAGCATCACCTACTCCTAACAAGTCAGTACTGCTTGTGGCACTTAGTTGTGTTAACCCCCTTTCTTCTCACAAATGATATTTTCTCTGAGACATCCCTCCTGAACCTGAGATTTCCTCAGATCAACCCCTATAAGGAAAGATCTTATCATGAACATCCCTGTCCTGCTCTATGGCACCTGTCAGCCTAAGAGATACACAGCTTTTCTGCGGTAATCTTATTTTTATCTCTTTTCTACTGATTCCAATAATTTTGATAGCTTTCCAATTTAAAATATCTTTTTACCCATGTTGCCACTTCTCAGAATTTACATTGCTCTTTATTTTCACCAGATAACTTCCACTCTTCATTTCTGCTGCTCCCACATCTAAGCATGATTGCTCTTTATACAATGTCTAGTATACATTTTATTTCTATGTCAGTAATATTTTCTTTAAGTCTCTTTTACCCTTTTAGTTGTTGCTTTTAGCTAATTTCTTTGATTTTAGGGAGTTCCACTTTTTAAAGTGCCACATTACAACTGTGCATTTTTCAGGTCTTTCTGTGCAACCAGAACTTGGACTTCATATAAACATGGAAATGTATGCATAACATATCCATATATGCACGGATGCGTATGTATTTCCACAGCAGCTTTCAGAGAAAGAAACCTAAAACCTTGTGAGAAACAAAACTGGTTCTACACACTTTGAGATGAAATTTCTTAATAGAGAAGCATCAGGCAATTGGGTAAGAGCCAACGTTTCTTTCATAAACCTGTCAGGATGAAGCTTCAGAAATAGAATAGGTTTGATTTCTTTCTGTGTCTGTAGGGACAGCACATGTCTTGGGAATATACGCTGCTAGGCTAAAAAATGACAAGAAAAATGTACAAGCAGGTAATAATGTTCAGTACTTTCTTAGCATGTCTTATTCAAAGTATTTTGAAAATATAATGAAATACTAAAAATTGGGATGTTTAGCCACATTTCATGAATAAAGAAATTCAGATGCTGGCTCATGAACAAGTGCATCCAGGATGTCTCAGTAGCAGAATGAGAACTAGAAAGCAGGAGTCCCATGCTATCTCTCCCTATGGGGATTGCTACTCTTTCCTGGCAAAAGAACAGAGCCTGTAGTCGTCAAGTGTTCTCTGGCAAGGGCTTACAAAGCAGTTGGATGCTATTACCTCTGTTCTAGACAAGAAATTCAGGTAAGGTTTTCAAAGCTGATTGCTGAAGAGATGCACTTTCAGCCACACTTAGGATGTGAAACTGGTGAGCTAGTTCCCAGAAGTGCTTAATACCTGCAGGTCTCATAGAGGTCAAGAATCTACCTTTGAGAAAGGGGTACTGAAGGAGTTGCCTAGCTTTGCACAGGAGATTTGTTAGAGTCAGTATTTCTGTGGTTAATGTCTTTATTACTTACTAATAAAGTATTTTGCCTCAAATCCCAAGGACTGCAGGTGATAGTTGCTGTGACACTGGGTAGTGTGGAGTTAACAGAGGAAAGGGATCTTCTGTACAGTATTTTCCCATGTGATGGGAGAGGGTTGTGCCACCTGTGTTAAGTGCCTAAATAATTGTTTTAGTACTGAAAATTCTGAGTCACAATACAGTGTGCACAGTGATGTCTGTCAGCACAAAACAAGCACTATGGATGCTTGATAGTATGGTGTGGTATATAAGCATATAGGAGTGACAAGTTACAAGGACCCACTAAAGCCACTTAGTCCAGCTTCTACTGGTCAAGGTATTAATGTCTTTGGTTAGCTTTTTTTTAACTTAAAATTAATCTCCTTTTCCTAACAGATATGTGCTATTATTAGAATGCTGTTCTCAAAGTAGGTTTTTTGACTCATGCAGGTAATAACGGTGGCTTACTAAAGGTTCATGGGAGAAGCTGCAGTCCAAGGAAACATTGCTAATACCCAAAATATCCAAAAGGATTTGTGATGAATATGGATCGTAACAAGGAGCTCAGCTTCAGGCTAGGTGAGTAGCACATCATTATTACTAAAATAGCTATTTTCTGGCCACCGTTGCTGACTTCCAGAGTACTGTTTTACCTGATGGGATGCTACTCTACAATGCTATAGTGCTAAGGTTTTCTTTCATGAACTGAGAAAGGTTGAGGGTACTAAGCTGTGAAGGGCAATGTTGAAAAGGCAGTCTGTGTTGCCTTAAGTTAATTTTCTGGATTTTCAATTAGAAAAAAGCAGCTTGTGAGGCCTTCTTTTTGTGTGCTGTGTTCCTTTCTTCCACCTCCTACAGAAAAATTACGTGGCTGAAATGGAGCTGAAGTTCCCAGAATGGAGAAGAAAAGTTCTAAACGGTCAAAGAGCAAAGTGATTTATGCTCTGCAAGAGGATGTGTATTTCCAAGTGTGCCAGAAGAACGGGGCAACATGGGGAAAGTTTTCTTGCCCCTGTAGAAAATCATAATATTCTTTGCAAAAGCAAAGAAGAGAAATTAGTATAGCCACATTGTCCTGCCTCAGTTTTGGGATGCATATGTTTTCTACAGCTTAAGACCTGACATCACATACTAGGAAAGCTTTCATGAAAATATGTATTTGAAGCCCTAACTTTATAGCTCATCTGAAATGTGAAGTTTCCAGCCAAAAATACTTCAGTTACCAAACTGTGACTATCAGCTGGTTATAATTCACAAGAGAAAGAGCAATGCTTTTAATAGTCAGCACTGTTTCTTCTCTTTATCATCACTATCTGAAAAACACTTTTGCACAGGTATTTTCCAGCTCTGTGTTTGCTTTTGAAACCTGATATGTTTACAGCATGTCCAGGAGATATACACATTATAACCTTAATCCTGGGGACTCCCAGGAGTTAGACATGTAGCAGTTTGACTGAGTTTAGTTTTGCATTGCTGAGATTTGATAATAGCAGCTAATCAAAGATTAGAGTTGCATTATCTCAGAAATCTCCAAACTATGGCTTTTCAACTGCATGTTGTTGATGAGCTATTTGACAGCAGTTTCCATGCCG
Source organism: Psilopsiagon aurifrons (assembly GCA_025447955.1). Taxonomy (NCBI): domain Eukaryota; kingdom Metazoa; phylum Chordata; class Aves; order Psittaciformes; family Psittacidae; genus Psilopsiagon; species Psilopsiagon aurifrons. The sequence goes on from JAOEHY010010366.1 coordinate 23,665, forward strand.
GGGCTGTGTCATGCAAGCAGCCCTATTGCTTGTGTTGGTACAAGAAATAAACTCCAGCTGCATTCTGGAGTCATGCTGGATTCAACCTGTGCACCTACTGCTGTCTAATTTCCTAATAGCTTGGTGGGATTTGTGAGGAGGCACAGCTCTGTACTGTTATCCATGCCCACACTTCTTCTTGTTGCCTCTGATGTTTATGAAGAGCAGCTGATTTCTAGGCTCTTTCTGTAAGTTAAATAGATAGGGGCTGTGGGGAGGGTGTAGGGGGAGGAGGAGAGGGGAACACTGAGCAGGCAAATCTGAGAATCTATTGTGGTGGCTTAGTGCTGGTTGATCTTAAAGTCCAGCATTTTAGATCCCAACATTCTGGAAGGGGGGAAGTATTTCAGCTGGTCACGCCTTTCTCCTGGAAACTGAAAAGGGGCTGAAACAGCTACATAAAGGTACATGGTTGTCTCCATCAGCTGAAGATCTGGATACCTCATGAACAGTAAAACTAAAGCAGGGAAAGGAGGAAGAGAGCAAGGTGACACAACAGGAGTCTGTTGTATCTGAACCTGTGCTTCAGGAAGGCTGTCTGCCTGCTGTGGGATTGCCACAGCATCTTTTTCAGTTCTGCTGTGCCAAGTTCATATTTTCCTTGGACGGAGTGAAGAACTGAGACCTCACACCTTAAACATTCTGCTTTTTAAATAGTTAATATATTTTTCAGCAGTTACTAGAATCCATTTAACTAGCCTGTGCTTTCATCTCCACGGCAATGCTAACATCCTCTCTCCATGGTAGCTCTACAATAGGTAAGCTCAGGTCAACTTTTTCCCTTCTAGAGCTATAACTACTGAGGCACAGCCCATTAGTGAAGAATAATATGAAGGAGATGAAAGTTCCCTTTCTTGCCATTAATGGTCCTACCACATTTCAGTAGGATTAGAAAAAACTAATTCTACATGCTAATCCCCATATGCATGCATAAATGCAGAAGCAGTTTTGCATATGGGCACTGTCTCTTGCAAGCATATATGCACGCAAACATTAAATATTTGCTCTGCAATAGATTCTTAAGAGTGTGTAAGACCTGTAACAGGAATTCAAACAGCCTGCAAAATACTTCTGTGTGGTTTTGTGGTGAGGATAAGGTAGGAATCTTCTTCCCCCACTCCTCTTAACCCACTGCTGTGAGCTGGGTCTGAGGTAGAACTGGATTCCTGTCAGAACAGTGGTTATGTATTGTATCTTCAGCTCTGAAGCACTGTTGTCACCCACTTTGTGTGCAACTTCAATTATTTATAAATATAAGGCAGCACATCCTTTGACGGATCTACTGCCAGGCATTTTTTAACTATGTGTGCCCCCATCATTCCTGTTCACACAGCATCCCCAGTGCCTGGTTTAATTCATGGTGAATTATACCCCTTTCATGCAACTTTTGCTCCAAGTCATTATCTGGAAGCCTCTGTTCTTACTAAAGGGAGACCAGCACCTAGAGATTGAGGGAAAGTCCTCTAGAGTTCATTTATCAACCAAAGACTGGAGCTTGCTCTAAACCTAATCTATAAAGAGGAAGTTGGTCACCTATGGCAATATCTATGTTGACTGCAAAAAGCTGCATGTGGATTGCATATTACACCAACTAAGGGAATGTTATTTAGTACTAGGAATTCTGTGATCACAAATAGTTGTCTGGAACTAGACACCATTCCAGGTGCTGACGTCTGCAATAGCCTGACCTCATAGGCAGCTTGAAGCCAGACTTGCTTCATTGGATGTTCTCTGAGATATATCAGGATTTTTTTGCCTGGATATTGGACTTGGCTATCAATATTTGGTGTACTGTCAGCTTTTCTCAGTGGCAACCTATTTTAAGCAGAAGCTGTTGAAAGTAGGTAGTATTTAAAGCTACACAGAGCATGCCTGTGAGAAGTGTCTCTGCCAGTTACTGCATCAACACAGTGACACTGACATTTTTGTTTTCACTGTAGATTGACAGGTAGTCACCCCTGGCTGTTTCACTAGGTAGTTCAACAGCATTGCCACTACTCCAGAGCATTAATATGGGTCTAATGCAGGGCAGTGGATGCTTTGTGGATCAGTGATCAGGCTGGAAAAATGACCTGTTAGAGGCACTAACAGAGTGTCAGGGGCATGTGGCTAAAACTGTACTGGGCAAACACTGGAGTTAGTTTATACCCTCAACTATACCTGTAGAGCTTAGAAGAGTTCACACAGTGCCCAGCAGAGAAACAAGCCACTGCTGTTAATTTCTCCTGTCTAGGAGTATTAATTTTACACAACTAATTTACTGATCAAACAGTAATGCAATCAGTGTACTGGAACCTACCTGTCATCAGGAGAAATACTTCTGCAGTCCTTTTCTGTTGTGCAATCTAAAACCAGATACAAGTCAAGATGTCATCCTGTGCGATGGCCCCACCAAGCCTAATGACCTGAGAGACGAATCCACTGAGAGTACTGTTAATGCCAAATGAATCTCCTCTTATAGCAAACACTTTAGGACACCAGTCTGCTTTTGCAGCACAATTGTCATGAAGCCATGTGACTGTGCTTAATTATGATGCACATTTGCAGGTGCTGACAAGTGTCTTAAATGTACTGGTAGACACCTCTGTAGGTAGGGCTTTCTATTGGGATGCAATTCAACCTAGCAGAAACAGGCTGTAAGACCAGAATCCTTGGAATCTCAGGGTGCAGACACTCAGTGCAGAAGGAGCTACAGGGCTGGTTACAGAAGCAAAGTTGCACCAACACTAAGTGGAAACCACAGCTAATACTCTGAGTCTGCTGCAGTGCCTCATGCTGTTATTTCCCTCCGTTTCCCACCACTAACAGTAAGTAGAGGGAACGATGCTCCAGTTAATAATTTATAAATGTCCAGTACTGATAAGCCAATATCTAATTAAGCCTTAATACTGTAAGGTACAACTTATATTGGAATAAAATTATCACATTTCAGTGCTACTAATACTCTTTTGGACCACAGATCCTGAGCATGGAGGGTGCTAGCCGGCTTCTCATCCCTGTTGAGAAGCTTTACTCTCAGGAGGGGAGACCATAAAATGGATGATAGGAAGATTTTGGCTAGAAGCACTGCTTAAAGAAAGCACTGTAACTTTGCAAGCATTATCATGTCAATGCCTCCTTCCTGTAAAAATTTATACTGCCTGCATAGGTAGAAAAAAACCCAAACTTCAAAAGGTCAAGAGACACCCCCGTATGAATTCCATGGTTCATGATAGGAGTGAAGTATTATCTACAGCTTTGTTCTGGCATCCTGAGAACAAATCACTGGTGATTCCAAATGTCAGCAGAACCTACTAGCAGAGCTTTGCTGTCTGCACAGTTCAGAGTCTTTGGCAGAAGTTCAAAGTAAAAATGAATCTGAACATTTTTGAGGTCTGGGAAGCCCATATGTGAATCCAGTTATGTATCCTGGCATTTTGGCAGAGACAGTTTTCTGTTGCAGGACTTTGAAGGCTACGTAAAACATAAATTGCCTTTGTGCTCCATAGCTAAAGGCATATGAAATACAGCAGCTTTAAGTGAACCTAGAAGTTCAAACTTGCTTTCTTTTTCATTTTCTTCCCCTCATTAAAACTATCAAAGCCTGCTTTCATTGCCAAATATGTGGCCTTTTATGAAATGGAGCTTCCAGTTGCTTTCAAGGCTGTATCTTTCAATTAGTCTCACCTGAGTTTTAGTTTTTGGGAATACAAACATAGGAGCTTTCACAGTTTATTTGGTATAGAAATACTTCCAACGCTTGTTTGTTTATGTTGCTCAGCGACACAAAGCTAATCACAAACTATAGGAACAAAGGGACTACCTTTATTAAATTAGAAAAATTAACTGAAACTGGTACCTTCATTCTCAAAACCCACATTTTAATCAAAAAAGGGTGAAAATGCGAGCTTCAGAGAAAACAAAGTTCTTGACCAGTCTGAGAATTAAACAGATGGTGTACCTGATTATTGCTGTCAAACTGAAGCAGCAGATAGCCCTATGGAAATTACTGGGAATTTTGTATGACTTCAGTGATGAAAGGATTTTATTCCCTGAATGCTCCTATAACTTATCTAATGAGCAGGAGCTGCAATTATTATGCTTCTATAATGGCTATTCTTACTTTCTCATTTACGCCATCATTCCAGGTGGCAGCATTTTCTACCTAGTGTGGACAGTATCCACAGGGATGTGCGTTGTACAAGATGCATGGCCGGTAAAAAAATCAGGCTCCAAGGATCCTTCATTGCTAACAATATGCCCTTTCTTATACAATACATTTTGTAAAGAAATTCTTCTCGAGAATGCCAATATCTGCTGGTGGAAGTGCTATGCCATTTTATATAAACATCATGAAATACTGCCCACCACATGTAATAGGAACTCATTCTTTCTTGGTGCTCTGAGAACAAGCTGACCATGGTCATAGTTCAGTGTCTCTTCACATCAGGTTTGCTACATTTATTTTGCCCTCTAAGTTTGTGAAAGGCTGTCACAGGCATTAAGCAGCTAGGCTCATTTAACAGTGCTCTTTCAAAGAACCTTAAAGAAGCATAACAAAACCCACAAATAATGACACAATAAGCCAAGCTGATATTTAAAGTTCAGAATTTTACATAATTGAGAAAAAAACCATTTGCATTCAGAGAAGTGGGAGACTGATGAGAGTACAGCTCCAGAAGGTAATGGGTAAGTGCTGTATCCCTGTGCAGAAGGCTCTTTATTAAAGAGATTTAAAATGGATTTTATATAAGAACTTTCCCAACAAGAGGGGACACCCTCCCTCCCAGACTGCCCAGACTGAAGCCAAAGTACCATTTGTAATCCAAACCAGCAACATGTACAGAGTTCTTTTCATGTATCTACTTGAGAGCGAGATGATTTCAGCTTAGTACGAGGGCTGAGATCTTTTTTCTTTCTATTACTGCCATTTTCAGTATTGCATAAATCACATCTTTATAGTCTTGCTTAGGGCTCCCCTCTAAGAATAGTATATTTAACATGCCGAAGTGTGTTAGTAATGTAACACCACCAAACGGGGGGGGAGGGGGAATAAAAACCATTATGAAAGCAAAGGTCAATAACAAGTAGCTTTCTGGCTTATTTTTAACATTTATGGTAAGAACGGGGAATGTAGTATTAGAATCACCAATAGTAAAAGTTGGTTACAAGAGACAAATTTGCAATGTCTTTATTTTGCGCTCCCATCAATGAGGAAGCTTACAGTGACCTGCAGCTGAGATACAGAATAGGAGAATAAGATCTGTCAAGTTCTGAAGGTTTGTCAGTGACTGTCTATCTCACTGTTTTGCAAAAACCTCTGAAGCTTTCTTGGTACTTCATGGTGGAACTATGACACTGTCTCTATGCACACATGTGATGTGACTATAAGCCAAAAACCTGGAGAAACAATAAACCCTTGACCAGAAATGTCAGATCTCTTGAGCTGTGTGCAATATCCATGAAGAGAATAGCTTTGAGAGTTAAACTAATTTATTCTTAACAGTTCTTATCTGTAAAGTGGAAATAAGTTTGAGATTTTAATGAACATTTTGCAGTGTCTGGTCTTTATATTTTACATTTTAGCTCAGATGGTGAAAACAGCTACTTTAATCTGTGTTCCCCTTGCCAACTTTTCATTCTGTTCTCAGAAAGGCTTAAGACATGTAGATATACCCGGAACAATGTTTGGGCTGTATAGTCTCAATCCTCTCTATCATTACCAAATGATGCAGCATCAGTGTTCAGTCATGAGTATGTTTTAATGCACAACATTACCCCTATTATAAAGTATTTTATCACACAGATCTGATTAAACAGATCTGTTCTATAGCGCTCATTGCATATACAGATATTGATTATAGCATATATAAATACTGAAAAGACATCTGTAGAAAAATGTTTCCTTATTTTTAATTTCAAATGCTCTCAAGTCTTGCAGTGCTTGCATTAATTTGTGCAGCCAGTACTGTTTTAAGTACCAATTTTTAATAGTTTATGGTCACCAAATCTACTTTAAACATAAGCAGTGTAATAGGTTATTCAGAAACATCAAAATCTCTTCCTTTCCATCGACGAGACTGGCTCCAAGACAGACCTGTTGCTGGTCAAGGCAGAGCCCATCAGTGATGCTGGCAGCACCTTAGAGATAACATAGTTAAGAAGAGGAGGGGTAAGGGGGGGGATATGCAATAGAAACTGCAGCCAGAGAGAAGAGTGACAGTATGTGAGAGAAACAGCTCTGCAGACACCAAGTTCAGTGCAGGAGGTGCTCTGGGCTCCAGAGCAGAGATTTTCCTGCAGCCCATGGTGCAGACCACGGTGAGGCAGGCTGTGTGGCTGCAGCCCATGGAGGTCTATGGTGGAGCAGATTCCACCTGGAGCCCCACACTAGAGCAGGGGTATGCCCAAAGGTAGCTGTGACCCTGTGGGCAGCCCATGATGGAGCAGGCTCCTGGCAGGACCTGTGACCCCATGGAGAGAGGAGCCCATGCTGGAGCAGGTTTGCTGCAGGACTTGTGACCCCAAGGGGACCCAGGCTGGAGCAGTCTGTTCCTGAAGGCCTGTACCACACGGAGGACCCACACTGGAGCAGTTCATGAAGAACTGCAACCCATGGGAAGGATTCACATTGGAGAAGTCTATGGAGGACTGTCTCCAGTGGGAGGAACCCCACTCTGGAGCAGGGGAAGAGTGTGAGGAGTCCTCCACCTTAGGAAGGAGCAGCAGTGACATCCTGTGATGAACTGACCACAGCCCCATTCCCCATAGCTCTGCACCACTGGAGAGGAGGTAGAGAATTTGGGAGTGAAGCCAAGCCCAGAAAGAAGGGACCATGTGTGTGAGAAAGATGTTTTTAAGATTTAGATTTATTTCTTATTATCCTACTTTGATTTGATAAATTAATTTCCCCAAGTTGGGTCTGGTTTTCCTGTGATGGTAATCAGTGAATGATCTCTTCCCGCCCTTACCTTGCCCCATAAGCCTTTCATTGTATTTTCTCTCCTGCATCCAGCTGACAAGGGGAGTGATGGAGCAGCTTTAGTGGGTGCCTTGCATCCAACCAGGGCCAACCCACCACACCAGAATTTCCTGTTTAACTGAAAAATGAAAACTAGCCCTGGGCTACCACTCTACCTCTGCTCTCCAAGGCAGTTCTGCAGATTGGAAAAAAACAGTTTGAAACAGCAAAAAAATGAACTGCTTTTCCTCCACTGTGCACTGAGTGAAGGCATTTCTAGCCTTTAAGCTGGCACGTTTTTCTTTTCATGGTTTCTGATTAAATAGGATCTACTGTACTGAAGAATGATTTAAAAGACAGACATGACTGCCAAGGGCATATTCTTTAGAGAAGTCATTGCAAAGTTTCTAAGTCAAGGCGTAAAAAAAGGGACTAAAAGCAATCTTTCCTCTTTTGGATTTAAACACTTGCCAAGGAGCAGTTAGGTTCTTAACCTAATGTATTAACTCAATATTCACCTGTGGAATACTACTAAATCAGTGAAAACTGAACTCTCATCACCCCCATTTGCTTAACGTTGTTTTATCTCCCAGCTCCAGGTATCATTACTCAAACTACCCTTCCTTTTGTTTTGTCTGGCTTCACTCATTGCATCAAACCACTTGCTAGCAGGGGTGTGACTGTACCTGATGCGTGTGATTGTGCCTGATGGTAGCTTTAAAGCAATGCATGAGAACACAAGTCAAAGTTTTTCCACACTGGCACAGGGTGCCCAGAGAAGCTGTGGCTGCCCCATCCCTGGCAGTGTTCAAGGTCAGGTTGGATGGGGCTTAGAGCAACCTGCTCTAGTGGGAGGTGTCCCCACCCGGGGGTTGGAACTGGATAAGCTTTGATGTCCCTTCCAACCCAAACCATTCTATGATGTCTTTGCCACCAAACAGTAGACCCTGAAGCAGCAGCAGTGGGTGCAGCCCCATCCCGCGGGGCTGTAGACCCAGTATGTTGCCTGAGAATAGTATGAGAAAAATCCATAAAGCCCCGATTCTTCCCAAGGACTCAGCTCTTGACCAGAATCAATGGAACAAGCACCAGCACACACCAAAAACAGCGCCCAGAGAACACGCTCCTCATCTTGCCCAAACACCACCTCCTCGCCTGGCTATGGCCGGGTCTTATCTCCCTTTCCTGCACTCCCATTAGGTATATAACGGAAACCTGAGGCGGCTACTGCGTTACACTTTGTAAAGCACTTCAGCACAAACGCCAGGAAGCGTTTGTCACTAAAACGTGCCCGGCGGTGCGGCTCAGCTCCGATCCGCGCAGAGCACCGCCAGCTACCACACGGACTGGTCCCCCGCCAAGATGGCGGCGCTGACCCCCGCGCTTCCTCTTCCGGCCGGGGTTGCCATGGCGCTGCCCCCCCTCGGGCCACCCCCTCTTCTCGCCGCTGTGTGTTTACACGGGGCAGGAGGAGCGGGAGCCTCAGCGCCGGGGGACGCAGCCGCCAGCCAGCCAGCCAGCCAGCTCAGCCTGCCTGCCTCCATCCATCCATCCATCCATCCATCCATCCATCCATCCCTCCCTCCCTCCCTCCATCCCTGCCGGGCGGTGCTGCGGGAGGCGCGGCATGAAGGTGATGCTGGCGGCGGGGGGTCCCGGCGGGCGGGGTATCGGCTGGGCCGCGGCGGGTACCGGCAGCGGTGGGGGGGAAGAAGGGTAAGGGTCGGGCCCTCGGTAAGCATTGCTTGAGGTGATCGCCGTTCGCTCTCGTAATGAAGTGCAACTTCCAGAAGGTTCTGACTTAGCGGGGGATGTAGTGCTGCTTCTTGGAGTCGTCGCCTGAGGAAGATTTACCCCCTTCTCTCCGTTACAGCCCGGTTGTTCCCCGAGGCGCTGTGAGGGGAACCGGGGGAGGCCCGCTCCCCTCTGGGCTTGTGTCTCTGCACAAGAAAGCCCTGCTTTCCCTGTGCTTCTTCCCTCATGGCAGTACTCGTGTAGGCAGTTCTCCCCCAGCAGCCGCGGGGCTTGGTGCTACTGTGTGCTCCTGGGAGTAGTAGCGCTGGTGCTCACCTGTGCTGCTGCTTTCACACGCCCTTTCCGTAGCATGGGGGAGACCATCGACTTTCTCCTTAGCTCGTTGTGGAAAACTCGCAGGGTAGAAGTGGGCTGACCCATGCCGGCAGGCAGCTTCGGTGCTGAGGGGGAGAAGGATGCTAAGGCTGGCTGGGCTATAATAGTAGTAATAATATATTGGCTTTTAGTTGAGAGGTTGTCTCTTCATTTGTGCCGGTTAGTAGTCAGCAGTGCTGTGGTATTGTTTTTTCTTCCCACTGTTTTCTGTCCTATCTCTTTAATTTGCAGGTGCATGACTTCTGAAACGGGTCCCTCACGTTAATCAGTTTGAAACACAAGGCACCCCAGGCATTCCCTGTCTCCTGAATTTGTCCAGCAGCAGAAAAAATTGTTGTCAGCTAGATTATAAGCTGTTTGAGGTAGAAACTGTGTTTCTATGTTCTCTGCGTGGTATATGGGCTGTACCTATCCTGATAGAGAAATTTGGCTCAGGCCTTCCTCCAAGCCTCTTGAGTCAAGTAAGTATGTGTTAGGAGTTCCCCAGCCTGTGCAGGTTTTGGGTTCTGGGTGCTACATGTGTTGGTTACTCGGGTTGACAGTTGTCCCTATGCACAAGGGACTCTCAGCTATCAGTGTCTGCACAGCTGACATGGAAGAAAAGGGACAGTTTCTTACTACATTAAATAAATCTATATAAAATGAATGCTTCCTTCTGTGCAGTGTTATTGTTTTGTTTTGCATTTGTTCAAAGCCTGGTGGTAAAGACTAATTTCATTTTTCTTCCTCTCTGGATGCTTGTTAGTTCTAATAGTGTGGGATGACACCAAATATGCATGATACAGCTGTTGGTAAACAGTGCTGTGGCTCTGGGTGAGTTGTTGACTTATACTGCCAAACAAAAACCTCAGAGTGCTGGCTGAACAGTGCATCCAGCTTGAGGCCAAAGCTGAAAAGATTTCCTGCAGCTTCTGTTTTATTACATGCAGAGTAAACAGCTGATTTTCCTTGCTAAGCCCGTTACTTCCACTGAATTCCTCCTTTGCCCCACCAGAGTGGGGAAAGCTTGTGACTGTTTTAGATGGGCTTATTCAAAATACACGAAGGTGTGAGTGCAGTTGTGTTGTGATTACAAGGAAAATGTGTGTGTTTATGTGGGGAGAGTATTTTTTAAGCAGTCATTTATCAGGTATAAACACTGTGTAGAGCTTCTCAGTATAAAAAGGTTCACAGCTTTCCCTCTGACAGTGTTTTCTTTCAGTGTACATTTCTTTCCAAATGTGCCAACTTTTGCTCTAGCAGTTGCCTCAGCTTCCTTTTTGTAAGATCATTGCAGCTGCATGATTTAAAGTCTTAAGCTGGGGGAATAATTAAATTTTTAATGAACAAGTGGCATGCATCAGAAGTGCAGTGATTTACCCCTTAAAAGGGGGAGGAAAGGAGAAGTGAGGCAGAGCAAGGGGTGTCTGTGTGGTGTGGGAGATGGGAATCCCTTTTATGGACCTGATTCAAATAGTTCAGTGTGAGTTGAAAATAAGTGAATGTTGAAGTTATTGATCATTGCAGGGAATACATCAGAACCAAGCTTTTCTGAAAAATTATCTTGCGTATTTCTCCCCTAATTGTTATTAAGCCTTGGGAAATACATTTGACTGTGTATTTTAGCAGTATGGGTTTGGAGCCTTTCTCATTGATGCTGGCTAGCAGGTTGCTGAGAAAGCAGGGCTGTCAAAACAAGTAAATGCTACTGTGCATATGATGGCCTGCCTGCTAGGCAAGGGAAGAAGCAGGTGAAGAGAACCATCAGGGGAGTTCTGCTGTGGAAGTGATTCTTTCAGGATCCTTCACCAATGTCTGATTGTTGCTGAGGAAACTGAAGCTTGATGTATCTTGTTTTTAAGTCAGTCAAATAACTTAAGTATCCTGTTTAAAAGGTGGAGTGAAGTAAAGAAACATGGCAAAGTCATGCTTTAAAGCTTGAGGGTCTGAAACTGGATTGGATTTGAAGTAGTATCTATGTGTGCTTTGCTTCTGTTCCCAGCTCTTTCAAGCAATGGCAGTGCTGAAAGATGGTATTTCTGAGCCTTTTTAGGCTATGCAAAATACAAAACTGGTTAAAGCCGTTATTTCCTGCACTGTAGGACAGGAATGTGAGAAGCAGTCAGCTTGGAAGTGAACCATCTCGATGGGTAGGAATAAATGGTACATTTTTAATGCACCAAGAGCATTTGCTTTCCTTCAAGGGCAGATCCTCTTGATTGCAAGGAAATACGCCTTTTCAGGCTGCATTAGGAGCCTGGATAACAGGTCTTTCAGGTGGAAAGGACAGTTTCATTCATTAGGAAAGTGAACTGGGGAGATGACCAGCTCCACTCCTGTCCATCACAGTGTCAGCTACCAATTATTGTCCCATAATACAGCCTGTTTCCAGTATATTTCTCTTGTGGCAAAACACTGATTGACGTCTCTGGGCTTGGGGAGCACTGGAGAATGTACCCTGGCTAGCAGAACCTCTTCATGCCTTGCCTTCAACTGGTAAATGAATTGGGACGTTAGAGTAGTCCCTGGTGACTATGGAGTACGATTGCTGCTGCAGTGACTGACTGTAACAGTGCTCCTGTCACTTCTCTGACTTAAATCCAAAATCAAAGGAATGAAAAGCATTGAGAGTCAGGGGATATTGAAGCACTTGTTTGAGAGAACAAGCTGAAGATGTGATTTCACTTAAGTAGCTGCTCCCCTTTTTTACTGAATTTAAGTGATTCTCCAAAGTAGAATGAGACTTTGTGCTTTGGCATGTGGTCACATTTATGTTACATATTTTGGAATAAGACAAGTGTCATAAATGTGTCATTTTCCTTTGAGAAACAGCTATATTTAAGAGAATGAACACGAGTTTACTGCTTATAGTTCTGTTTTTCTTACTGCCTGTGATACTTGATGTTCGCAGATGGATCCTAGAGATCAGATAAAAACATGAAGATGAAATATCTTAAAGTTATGGAACGCCTGAGTGAATACTTCTCTTGCTTGCGTTTACAGACAGCTCTGTTCCTGAAGGATGAAGAATGTCATGGATTATCCTCTCAAAACTTGATGTATATGTAACTTCTTTTTTTTGCTGTTTGGCAGGGCACTTGTCAGTTGAAATGAAAAGTACTTTGGAAAGGAACAGCTTATTGAAGGGGGACAAAAGGTATTGCTTCTATGGAGTGTATATAGTAAATTTGTTATAGGAAGCAGGAAGAGAGTGTATGTAAGATGTGGAGTAAAAGGGAACATGAACTGTATAATCTGTAGATAATTCTGGCTTGACTATTTGCCTATCATTGATCATGTCTGGTTTTCCTTATTGGTGAGCTGCCTTACAAACTTTCTGGTGGTTTTGTTTTCCCAGTGTTGCAGCTGAATTTCAGAGGGATGGAAAGAGGTTATTTGTCTTTAAAGTTCTGGGCAAGGTACATGTTTACACTGGTCAGGGCAGTAGTAGAGCTGTTAAGCAGTTTCTTCAACATAAGTGTTGCTGCTGGCTGAACCTATTGAAGTCACAGAAGTTGTTTGTGTGAGCAAATCTTACAATCTGAATGCGTCTGCAGAGCTTCCTAAGGTCTGGTGTAATTCTTGGACTTCCTTTCAATCTAAAAAGAAAATCATCTTTGAGAGAGGGATGATGAAAATCGTCACCTTGCAGGTCCAGAAAAGTAGGAGACGGTCATTACCAAAAGCTATTGCTGCTTGTTCTGGTTTAAGCCCAGCTGGTAACTCAGTATCAGGCAGCTGTTTGCTCAATCCCCCTCTTCCTCCCCCACTTCCTTCCCCCC
>JAOEHY010010367.1:5249-17855 GCA_025447955.1 Psilopsiagon aurifrons
GAAGTTTAGATTGGATGTGAAGAAGAAATTCTTTACTGTAAGGGTGGTGAGGCACTGGAATGGGTTGCCCAGGGAAGCTATGAATGCTCCATCACTGGTGGTGTTCAAGGCCGGGTTGGACAGAGCCTTGGGTGGCACAGTTTAGTGGGAAGTATCCCTGCCCATGGCAGGGGGTTGGAACTGGATGATCTTAAGATCCTTTCCAACCCGAACTATTATATGATTCTATGATTAAAATATCACTGCTGATTATAAACTCTAAAGGGAAATGTATAACCTCCTTTTGTTACTTCATCTGAGAGAAAGGCTAAAAAAAAATGGGGCTGGAAAATACAATTTTTCAGTTTTAGTCATCTTAAGTCTTACTAATCACAGAAGTAAAATGTATATTAAATGCATTAAAACATCCTTCAGAGCCCTTTAAAGTGGACTCATTAAATCAGATGTGAAGGAGTTGCTTCTAGATGATGAAGGGGTAAGGGTTAACCAGCTCCTTTCAGCCCAGTGAAGGTGCCAAGCCCTTGTACAGGTCAGCTGCACTGAGTTGGATCACATCATTATCAGTGCCTGCATTTGCCTGTATCTGCGATTCAGCCCTCTTAGAACATGCCCAGCTAACTGGCTAATACTGACTAGTGGGGAAAAAAAAGAAAGTATTTTCTCATTCCTTCTTCACTGTATTTTTTTGTTGTTGATTTTTAGGTGACCTGCATAAAAAAGAATTGCTTGTCTCAGTCTGTTGGTAAGTGGAATGATAACTCCCACCAGAGCTGGTACAACTTGTCCTTTTCTGGCAATCATGCCAGGGAGACCAAGTGCTGAAGAGGGAATGGAGCAGAGCTATTCTCTAAACCTGTAGAGATGATCCCCCTGAGAAGCCCCTCTATTTCCTCATCTACATTTAAAGGCTGTCAATTTTATTCAAATATCTACTCAGTCAGTGAAATACTTTTCCTTAACCTACTTTTAATGCCTTTGAACTATCATCTGCTTCACTAGTTTGAAGAGTACTAAAGCCCTTGTGCAGCCAATAGGCATTTAAGTGCTTACTTTTAAACCCATGAGCAGTTCCATGAAGCACACAAGACCTGCTACCAGCAGACGGACCTGTTAGTCTTGTCTACTTCACCCCATTGTTTCCAACAGCATGTAACACTCAATTCCTGCTCCTACACCTTGCTTCCATCTCCCTCCCCTCAGTGCATTAGGAAGAGCTAACTGGGGATTCTGCATGGTGCTACCATCGTCCCTCCCACGAATGGTGTGGATATCACCATGGCAATCACCAGGTTTCTGATGCATCTGTCCCTGTCAACAGAGGTTTAACACCACATCTTTCCTGTTAGCAGTGGTATTGCACCTTCAAGCATGAGGTGGAAGAGAAAATTTGTTTTATTTTTTTTTTCTTTCCAAAAAATGTTGTTGGCTCTCATGGCGAGGTCCTGGGTACCTTGTTATCTTCAAAAATGCCTCAGCCTGCCTGGCGTTCCACTATGCTCCCAGCCTCCATGAAATCCTCTGCAGTTAATTAGGTTCTCAGTTGTACCAGAGACCCCTGCCGAGGCAGATGCGTTAACCTGGATAGCAGATGCTCCAGAAGTGATTGGAAATGCAAGAAAAAACTAGAGAAGCAGTCAAGGAGATAAGAAAGAGGTAAAGGTGGTGCTTCAGGAGTACAGAATGCAGGATAAACGGGAAGTGGTGCGTGTAGTTAAAGGGGATGAGTTCTTTGTCATTTCAGATCAGAAAGGGAAGGTGGGCATCCTTGACACAACCTGAAATCTATAGATTGCAACCAAAATTTTCTCCATTTTGTCCTCCACAAGTAGTGCAGAAGAAGAATGAGTATTAAATGCTGGGTTTCTCTGCTTTGCTTGCTTTTCTTTTACCATTTGTGTATATTTAATATCTTTCCTTGTTCGTCAGCTGCTGTGACTGAGCTAGAAGTGAGAAAGGACAAGAGCAGGACAAGGGCAGGGAAAATTTGAAAGCAATTCTGTTGTCAAACATGGGAAACTCTGTTTCTGTTGGTGCAGGTGCCTCCTCATGGATAATTGTAACCCTTCCACAGCTTTGAAAACAAGGGAAAGTTGTTGCAATGGATCACTGACATTGTTAACACTTGAGGACGATGCAGGTCCTGAGTTCATGGAAGGTATAATGTTGGGGTTAAAGGTGGTAATACCCTAAGTTTGAGAGGTTATCCCTGTTCCTACTGGTTGGAAATTAGTGTTAAAGAAAGGAATTTAAACAGAGCTTGGATATCTAAGCAACCTGAGATGTGGTTGGAGAATACCACAATCTATGAGTGTAATATTGACAGAATACAGTGACAACTAAGCCCGGAATGAGATGCATTTGGATCGCGTCTTTCTCCTTTTGAAACTGGGGGTCCTTCTTCAGCAAAAGAAACCTGTAGGTTTAGCAATACAAGACTTCCCCTCAGTGGTAACAAGGCAGTGGCCTGCGTTGCTGTTGCATCACAAAAAATATTTTGATTTTCTTTTTCAATGGCAAAATCCAGCAAAAATGTAGCCTCTAAGTAAAGGAAATATTTACAGCATGAACTTATGACTGGGCTGGGTGTAATGGTATACAACATTGGGAGAAGGCTAAGTGACAGTGTTTTATGAGCTGAATTTTTAACTCCTTCAGCATAGAAACTCTAACCAAGAACTGCCTAAATCCGGAGTACAAAGCATCATGTTCAATGTTCACGCATCATGTTCAATGACAGGGAATATCAAATTGAGGAATCAAATGAAAATTTAATTAAGTCATATTAGGATTGTAAATAGCATCAAAAGCAATAGAAATGTGCCTAATTTTACAGTAAAACAGGATTAAAACTGGGTAATATTTTTAGCATTAAAAACTACAGCTTTTTCCCATGTGCAACTATTTTCCATTGAGACTACTGATGGCTCAGTAGGCTCTCTCAGTAACAGCCTCTTAGCTCGAAAATACCTACCACCATAAATATATATTACATAAAAACTGATGTCCAGGGTGATTTAAGTTCCAATCCTGAAAATTAAATGGGACCACATTATTAAGAGACGTGTGCTAAGGCAGTATGCATACAAAACAGAAATCAAAACCTGACTGCCAGAAAATGTATGCCTGGGCAAACTGCACTCACATTACCTCAGATGATTTATCAATCTCTGTGTCTAGTCAATATTAAAGCTCAATAGTTTGGTGACAGTATGCTAACAGATTTAGAAACACACTGTGAAAATGGAGTCAAATAGGTCCTACTAAATGCAGTCTGAAAGATCATGTGCTCCCGCTGAGGGAATAACTACTTGTGCATCACACCAGCTAGTAGTTAATGGATCTCAGACGCATGACAGAGGAGATGGAAGCTATCTTTATGTTGTTTCTCTGCATCCCCTTTGGTAGGGGTCATACCATATAGCTGACCCCCCAGAGTGAAATGTCTGCATAGTGTCTCTGACACAGATAAAGAGGTAAAACACATGCAGTATTCACCTTATGGTACAGTCCAGACTGTACAGTGTGGTATCCCTTGTGTAAACTTGCTACTGAGTGGCAACAAGTACAGTGAGGAACCAAAGCTTAACAAACTGTCAGTCAGCAAAAAATCTTTCTATGAAGTTAGTTTATGAGTTGGTCACCCGAAGCCACCTGCAGTTAGCTTTGCATCATATAGTTGTCCTAAATGTCAGCTTTTGTTCTCCCCCTCTTGTAATGAAATAGCATCAGTTTGCCCTAATGTGGTATTTAATATTGTTAGGAGGATCATGCTCGTTGCCGGGAGCACCTCTGAATCCCCTCCCTTTCTGCAAAACCCTGATTGAGCCAGGATTAGAGATACGCAGCTGTGAATTTCCACAAAGCTGCTATATACGATTCCTCTACATACTATCTTTTCTGTAACCGAAGAATTTGCTTGCTTGTTTTCTAAATCGCTTACAGTGCAGAGCTCTTCACAGATCTGTCTATAATGATGTGCTTGTCCTTTTCTTGAAAGATGTAGCTGAGGATCAGTTTTTCTCCCAGTGCATATTCCATTGCAGTTTCTACCAATGCAACCTGCCACCGTGTTGCTGCTTTGATTTGCATTGCTTCCTTTGAGAAATGTCTGTGTTTTCTCTAGACACTGCAAACCAAGCCTCAGCTGCAAATCCTGTCTTCACTGCACCTCTCCCAATCAGGCTTTTAATAAATGCCTTAACAACTAGACACACTGCAGAGCCCTAAGTAGCAGTGATGTTAGCTTTGTAATCAAGATGAAAACCAACTATTTATTTCTACTCTTTGCTTTTAGTCTCCTAACAGCTTTTCAGTGCAAGACTACAGCTCTCTGGCTGTTGCCTCACTGCTAGCTTCAGGGAACCAGTGCCGTGCTGCGATGCAAGCATGCAGGTGAACACTTGGGAGGAGGAGAAAGGGAAAGACAAGGAAATGGGAATTCAGAGTCAGATGATCTCTATATTGAAGGAGAATGACTGCACCAGAGAGGAAGATAAAGAAATGAAGTCAGATTGGAAGAACCATAGGAATTAGGAGCAAGAGAAGAAACTGGAGATCGTGTTAAGCAAGCTCTTCTACTGGAAGGTATCTCTGCCCCTTTCAGGGAGGTTGGAACTAAATGGTCTTTAAGGTTCCTTCCAATCCAAACCATTACAGGATCCTATGATTCTGTGTGTTCATTCAAAGGCAGAAACTCTGTGTGACCTGGGGTGGTTGCATATGCCTGGAACCATCCCATCCCATTTTAGCACTCACTGTGGCACCAAGGCTTCCTAAGCAAGTTGTCCCATCCAGCTTCAATGCCAAGAGCCCCTGGACAAGCTGCCCCCTTGGGGTCTTCCCATGGGTTCCCAGGGAAATGTGCAGCCAAGTCTCTAATTTCCAGGCCACCACTAGGTATCTCCACACCAGAGGACACAAATCCTTGCCTCAGTTTCTCCAAGTTGCACACCTGCAAAATGGTGGCAAGAGAATTTCTCTTCCATAAGGATGCTGTTGTAAGGATAGATACAGAAATGATTGGGAGGAATTCAGGCACTGTGTTGGTAGACACATGAAGGAGGACAGAAGTAAAAGAGAGCAAAGGAATAGTGAGAAATTGGAAGAATTAAAGGTCAGTCAGAAAAGAACTGCATCTCATGGAGGACATTCTCCACAAACAAGTTGAAGACAAAAAGAAAGAAAAGCCAATGGGACTGTGAATTGATTCTTTACTTTATGGAGACTTTCCACTTCTTTATTCAATTTCTGAATGCAAGTTTTATTAGTGGTTTTGGCTCTGCCATTGCAAACAAATCAAGCAGCACTACCAACAGCAGACTGGGAGGAGGTGCGATGCTCTTGGAAGTGGCACATCATTCTCTTTCTCCTTCTGAAAAAGCTGGCTCTGTTAACCCCACTGCTGGGAAGATCTGCCAAGGGCCATGGATGCTGGTTTATAGTTGTTGATTGACTTCTTAGAAAGCATAACCTTACTCTGTGCGGGCCAATTTTGCAGGGTTTACCTTGCTGAAAAAACAGAGAAAATAGTGTAGGTGAAGGTTGATGCACTTCCATTACTCGTATGACACCTCCACGTGGGAAAGTGCACCTTGAGGGCTGCAAAATAAAACTTAAGTATGTTTAGACTCAGTGATCTTAAAGGTGTTTGCCAATCTAAATGGTTCTATGAATAGACTAGAAAATATCATATAAAATATAGATTTTAAAACCAGCATTGTACCATTGGAAATGTCCATCTATCGAATGTTTCTTTGCCCCAAAGTTTTGTGCAGCCATTGAAACCATTTTAGTAAACACAGTTTTGGATAATTTGGGAAATCCTGGTGCTAGAGAATTGTGATACAGCATATTTCCTACATGAAGATTACAGGGTTTGGGTCTCCAGGATTTTCTCATAACCATTTACACGTGTGTGTATGCTGAGAGGGGGGAAGAGGTTCTTCATGTTTTGCTCAGCAAAGGAGGGCAGAGATTGTCTTGAGAGGAGCCTCCTGGCATTTTTCTTGCTGTAAAGAGCTGAAGAACCCACTTGCAGAAGCCGGGCATGTTTTATGTTGGAAGGACAGAGCTGGGAGCTGTGGATGGGAACTGTAGGTGCAGCTACACTGCAGACGTGATTTGGAAGCCTGAGAAAGTCACTGAACTTGCCTGTATCTATGTCCTCACTGATGGAGCTGAGGATAACAACACTTACTGAAGTACCAGATTACAGGGTTTTATTTGTATTTGCTTAGTGCTTCAAGATCCTGACATCAGAATGTTGCTCTATAGTTGAGGGAAGAGATTTTTCTCTGTGTCAGGATTTCTTCCTGGCACGTCTCAGGTTCTTTGTTGTTGGTTTCTTGGGTTTTTAACTCTACCTCCCTGTTCCCTTAGAGATTTGGTTTCTCATCTTTGTACTTGATCTTCTACATCAGAGAACTACTGCTGCTACAGCCATGCAGCTCTCTCTCTGCCCATGCAGATGACAAATTAATCTAACATTTTGCATCGGAGAAATACTTACTATTTCTTCCATCCCTTTTGTTCTTGTAGTCACAGCACTTCCCGAATTGTGCGGCTGGCCTCCCTGGGGAAGCTCTGCTTTCTTCCCAGAGAGACCAGAGAAAGTCCAAGGACAGTGAAAAATGGAATATTATTTTCTTGCTGGCTTAGTGATTTTCATTTAGGATTCAGCAAATGCAAAGCCATCTGCTATGTATGAAATATCCAATAATAGTTCTCCAGTTGCTGAATTCTGAGTGGAAACAAGCCAGCAAGGGAGACAGAGAGCCTGGCTTGCCTCAAACCTCCTCTGTAAGCATACACAGGCAAACTGCACCAATATCTTTGCCACTTGATTGTAGCAGCTTTTCCAAACCTACAGGTAACTTGAAGACAGAACTGAAGGTCAGAGGAAGATGACATTCAGTTTTCCCTCTCCTGGTGATCCTATGTGTTGCTTTTCTTTGTTTAATGGATGGATGCTAACACAGTGCCTTAGAAGAACATAAAATAACAGTGTTTTCTCCTGAAAGGTCTGATTCTCTCCAACCAAAGCCTGTAGGGCCTTTGTCAAACATGAAATTGCTGGGAGCAGGTTCAGGATATAAAATATTATCCCTAAGATCCAAATCAATGGATGATAAGTGAAAAGAGATACAGAAAATTTGGCAGCAGGTGCCTTATTGTATAAAAGCTACTTTCAGCTTTTCATGCCCAAATCCATTTTGTTTCCTTGCAGAAACACAGCACTTCAAGTGCTCCTTCAGACACAGCTCTTTGCTTTCTGCTACTTTCACTGAGCTTTTCTGCTTTTGCTGAAATTCTTTAATCTTCTCTCCTTTCCTGAAGTTAATACTATGTTATCCGCCAAATTGGCTGATAGTACTGACTTGAGTTGTTGGGATGCACAATTAAATGGGGATGATTCAAAGTTTTGCCAAAGCCACTGTTTCAGACCATCAGCACTGCTGAGCAGACCTTACCTGGACAGAGGACTTTGGCATTAGCACAGCTAACACAGTTAAATTATGCAAACCTCATATTAGTATAGAATTAATGTAAATTGTGGCTTGCCAAGAATGTGGTTTGTGAATATTTGACTGGAGCTCTGCTAGAGGCTGATTTTAAGAGGCAGGGACTCAGTTTAGACAATTCATGCTTAGGAGGTTATAAGTCCATAAAACAGCCCGGGCTGGAGGGGACCTGGAAAGATCACTTGATCTAGGGAAAGAGAGCCTAGATGAGATTATCTAGCACCCTATCCCACTGTATCTTGAAAGTCTCCAGCAGTGGGGATTCTAGCACTGCCCTAGGAAAGTTGATGCAGTGATTGATTGTGCCCCCTGTTAAAGATGTCTTTCTTTCCTATTTCTTTTTCTCACTTTTTTTACTTTTCCTTGGCAGCTATAATGACAAATGTAATTTTTTAGGTGCAAAATGAAGCTCCAGTTTCTGCAGCTTCATGCAGAAGAGCTGGGGAAAGCTGGACTTAGTTTGCCCACGCAGCCTTGAATTTCACTGATTTCTGTGGAGGAAAGAGAGTCTGCAATAAATCATAAGTGCAAGCTGAGAAGGAGGAGGACCCAGCCCTGCATGGAGACACTGTTGGGTGCTGTGCTGCAGGCAGGGTCAGTGCAGCCCCCAGAATGCTCCCTGGGGTGTCCTGCAAGGCCATGACCATAGGTTCCAGGGCAGAGGGGAGCAGCAACATGCAGGCACCACCTTGTAAACGATAACCCTTTATTTCATAGCCAGCCTTATCAAAATTAACATAAGCAGGAGGGGAAAAATGCAGTGATTTCCATCTGGTTCTCTCTGCAGGGGAGCTGATGCTCTGCAGGTAACTACAGAGAAGGCAAAGCAGGAAAAATCTTCCTGGATTGCCCATAAATAGATACACATTTTTGTAAAAACCACAGGAAGTTCAGTCTGTAGCGAGTGAGCAGACATGCATTGCACACCCTCTCAGTCAGCAGCCGTGCTGCAAGAGGAAGGATGCTGAGAAGGAGCGAGAGAATGCAGTGACCCACGGCAAGATGGAGGAGGAGTTATTCCCCAAGGAAGCAGCCCATGCGCACCCCATGGCATGCTGCATCCCTTGGAACAGCAAACTGGGGCTTTGCCTTGGTGAAGAAAAATCTGATACAAAGCTCAAAAGCAGAGATGCTGAGCTAATGTAAAGGAAGGCTTTCCTTTATATGATGACATGATTTTTGCTAATTATTCAGCCCACATTAGTAAAATCTCCAAGAGATTTTGTTCACAAACCTCTGCTTCATCCTCACAGGTCAAACAGCTTGGTGTTTCAGTAAAACAAGCAGCATGGGCACCTCTGAGCGAGACTTCTTTGGGTTTTGCACTCTGAAAAGGTATTTGCCCTTTGGAGAGCTCCAAGGTTTGGGTTGCCTCTGCCAGAAAACAGGCAACAGTACCTCCCAAGCTGGGCATCACAACCCTGACAAGGCTTCTCCACTGCTAGTGGAAGGTGTTATCTCTTTAGATGGTGTAAAGATATTCTGAGGTGGGTGGAAGGTAACAGCCGGGAGCAAGGCAGGAATCCCCAGTTTTGTGACAGCCCTTCCCCATAATCTAATCATAGAATAACTGAATCACAGAGTGGTTTGGGTTGGAAGGGACCTCAAAGCTCGTCCAGCCCCAACCCCCTCCCACAGGCTACCTTCCACTAGACCAAGTTGCTCCAAGCCCCGTCCAACCTGGCCTTGAACACTGCCAGCAACGGGGCAGCCACAGCTTCTCTGGGCACCCTGTGCCAGGGCCTCAGCACCCTGACAGTAAACAATTCCTTACTTATATCTAGTTTAAATCTAACATGTGTTGGTTTAAAGACATTTAAATGTCCTATTACTAGAGGCCCCTGTAAAAAGTGTGTGTATCATCATTAAAAAATGTGTATCATGGTTAAAAGATACATATCATGGTTAACAGGAGGTCAGCAGGTTCAGCTTCATTCTGTATAGGTTATCCCCAGCTCTCAAGCTGCCCGTTGGAGTCCTAAGAAGGAGAAAGAGAGCTGAGAAATGCCCTGATTTATATTGGTAATCTAGGCGTGGATTTATAAAATGTGAGAAAATGGTACAATCCGTTTGCACCATCCAGTATGTTGAACAGAGCATCACCACATTTGCAGGTGAATGGGGCTGTTTCATTAGTAGCTAATGCCTGGGCCAGAAAACTCTTCCATTTAAAATCATTAGTGTAATGGAAAAGGATCATCCTGCAGCTTAGAAACTGTCTGTATGAATTCTGATTTTAGATTTCCCCTTTGGATAGAGTAGTTTTTCTTTTCGCCTCCTTCACTATCATCATGCTGGGTATAACAACAAGATAAGCAGACTCAGATGCCATTAAACAACAGATGAAAGATGCAGCCATCGTCATCACTGAAGACGTCAGCCATGTGGTATTCCGAGTTATGTGACCTATGGGAGAATGACAAGAAAATCCTGAAATTTTGTTCCAAAAAGGAAATTGAGTGGCTATGAATGAATCTTTGTGCTGCTAATGAACCCCATTACCACAGCTTGCCTGGTTGCTGGTACATACAGGGCAATAAAACTGGACTCATTTTCATGTTTATGCAATTTGAAATACAAATATGTGAAGCAAAACACTTTATCCCAATGTTCCCTGTCGCAGAGAGCTGCCGGATCACCTGCTTTACCAAGGGGTGTGAAAAACAAGGCACCGGTGAACTCAGGAGGTTCGATGTAGGTGGAGCTATGTCTTTAGATGAGTCTTCTCATTTGAAGGATAATATTGTGGGGCTTGCTGTTTCATTAACCCACTGCCATACAGCAAAGGTTGGTGCTGGGGTGCCTGTGTAGGGAATGGCAGTGGTGGCACCTCTCCTCGTGCAGTCAGGCATTTTGGACCTTGGAACCAAACACCTTCCCACATGAACTAGACCTGAGACAAGCAAAGCCAGCCAGGAGCTCAAGGAACATCCAGAGCCCACCAAATCTCTGCCATGGCCATAACACCACTCAGGACATTCTGTACACACTGGGACCCCCTATTTTGGAATTTCAAAGGCATTGGTTTCGTGGACTGATCAGCCCATATGTCTCCTATGAGTCCTATGCATCCACCAACTTTCCATCCATTTGCACCAGGCGGAAGATCACCTCCAGAATGTTTGCACCTTGCTGCAACAGGTGATGGCTCCCCACAGGTCACTTGTGTGCAGTGGGTTTTGCTCCTAGATCCAGCATTTCCTACTCCCCAGACCCCTCTGAATGACTGGGACCAATTCACAGAGGACGTTGGACAGGGCTCCTTGGGAGCATACCACTGGTGTGCAGAGGATCCCATTTTCCACTGAAATTGGTGTGTGTTTGGATCATAGCATGAAGCAGGAATTTAGGTTTCCTCAGTTAATCTCCTGGCTCTTCATCATGCCTGTCACTGAGCCTTGGGAGTGGTGGGGAAGCTTTCCCGGGCAAAATGGGAGATGGTGGAAACTGGTGTGAATCCTTGAAGATCCCTGATTTCCTCAGCCTGTGGATC
This sequence comes from Psilopsiagon aurifrons, assembly GCA_025447955.1. NCBI lineage: Eukaryota > Metazoa > Chordata > Aves > Psittaciformes > Psittacidae > Psilopsiagon > Psilopsiagon aurifrons. The sequence goes on from JAOEHY010010367.1 coordinate 16,263, forward strand.
TGACCGAGGCTTCGCTTTCATCACCTCGTGTTGAAAGGGGGATAATTTTATTTACCTTTCTCTTAAGGATGTGGTAAGGGCAAGCAATTTTGAATCTTGCTTTGGAGAGCAAATTCGGAAGTGTCACTATCAATGACTACAGTCCCTTCCAACAGTAAATTTAAAAGGAGAATGAAATGTGAAAAGGCACCACTCCCACTATTAATCTCTTCGCTGCACTGTTCCCTTTACTCTTTTATACTGCCTCATTTTCAGTCCCTTGCCAACAGCTCCTTGGCAGCTCTCATAAAAGCAATTATCATCCTTAGTGAAGTTTTTTGCTGTATTTTTTTTCTTTTTTGCTTCATTCTGGAACTGAATATTCTTCATAATGACATTCTGTCAGTCTCAAACTTCACCGGCTGCATCACGCCTCCTGCTCCAGCTTTTCTGCCACGTGCCCTCTCTTAGCATTTCTGGGGTTGCTCAACGAGCTTTTCTCTTTTGCTTGAGAAGATGCTCAACCCCATGCAGCCCCGAGATGCTTTGATTGAGCAGGAAATGGAAACAATCCAACACATCACTCTGAGCAGAATTAAAAATACCGCCTTGTCCACAGGTCTGGAGAAATTCATGCGCTTGAAGGGCAGCACTGTACCTCCAGGAGACGCTTCCAATAACCTCTAGCTTTATTTTGGCCAAGGTTGTACCTGAGAAAGAGACAGGGAGCCCCGCTCCTTAGAGAAGACTTCCTCATAAATGGTCCAGATCAGACTTGCAGATCTGAATTTCTCCAGTTGGGGAAGTGGAGAATTGGAGCCAAATTGGCAGTTTTGATCTAAATCCTCTCTTTTTGCTTTAATTATGTTTCCTGTTGGCTTCTTCTCTCACTCTAGACAGTGCTTGGGGTGACTCTGGGATAAGCAGACTATTACACAGCTCTGATTTCCTTGGCCTGAAGGATGCTATTTTTCAGCTCATCCTGTTAAATAGCTGCTGTTCAGAGGCTAGGAAAGGCAGGAGTGCTGCTCTGGATGTCCCAGCAGCATCTATCAGGAGCACCCACACAGATGTTGACATCTGCACAATCTCTTGAGCAGATTAAATAAATGGGAGGATGTTCAACTCCAACGTCTAAACTAGGATTGTTCATATTCAAACAAGTCAACCTGTGTTTGACTTGCTTGAGACTTGTCTATCAAGAGCCAAGAGCTGTCCAGTGGTGCCTGAAATATCCCAGCCAGCAATACTCATCCAGATGCTGTTTTCTTTACTATTCATTTCCCATCCCTCTTGATCACATTTGACTTTAGCCTTAAGTTTCTTTGTGCTGTAACATAGTGTGTTCAGAGTCCCAACGCTCATCAAGGGCCGTGAAGAAACTCCAAGGGCTGGAGCACCTCTGCTGTGGGGACAGGCTGAGAGAGCTGGGCTTGTTCAGCCTGGAGAGAAGGCGGCTCCAGGGGAGACCTTAGAGCAGCTTCCAGTGCCTAAAGGGGCAACGAGAAATCTGGAGAGGGGCGTTTGACAAGGGCATTGTCATGGTTTCAGCAGTAGCAGTCATTTTTCTCCTTCTTAGTAGTTGGTGCAGCACTGTGTTTTTGACTTGTGGCC
>JAOEHY010010368.1:0-15264 GCA_025447955.1 Psilopsiagon aurifrons
AACTTCATCAGGTTGGCATCAGCCCACCTCACAAGTGTGTCAAGGTCCCTCTGGATGGCATTCCTTCCCTCCAGGGTGTCGACCAAACCACCCAGCCTGACGTCATCGGCAAACTTGCTGAGGGCACACTCAATCCCACTGTCCATGTCACTGACAAAGATGTTGTCCCAGCACCGATCCCTGAGGGACACCACTCGTTACTGGCCTCCAGCTGGACATTGAGCCATTGAGCACAACTCTGTGTGTGCGGCCATCCAGCCAGTTCTTTATCCACTTAGTGCTCCACCTATCAAATTGATGTCTCACCATCTTAGAGACAAGGATGTCGTGTGGTACTGTGTCTAATGCTTCGCACAAGTCCAGGTAGATGACATCAACTGCTCTACCCCTGTCCATCAGTTCTGTAGCCCCATGATAGAAGGCCACCAGATTGGTCAGGCAGGATTTCCCCTTAGTGAAGCCAGGCTGGCTGTCACCAGCCACCTTGTTGTTTTTCATGTGCCTTAGCATGCCTTCCAGGAGAACCTGCTCTAAGATTCTGCCAGGCACAGAGTGAGGCTGACTGCTCTGAGTTTCCCCGGGGTCATCCATTTTCCCCTTCTTGAAAATGGGGGTTATATTTCCCTTTTTACAGTCATCTGGAGCTGGAACGGATGAGTAGAAGAGTCACAGGCTTTAATTCTTGGTTTTTTTTTCAACCTGAGAAAATCTTATCCACATGTTGAACTTCTTTTTCTTTTTATTATTTTAAGTAATAAAAACTCTACTACTTTATAATTTCTTCAAGGGATCTAATGTTATACTGCCAAAAGAAAACATCTACAGGAAGAAAGCTAGTTTTTTAGTACCATTTTCACTTCTCTGTGTCTGCATGTGTATGTTCATGACTGTATCTTTCTTTACAAAGGAAAAGACGACACAGTGCTTCACCCAGCCCATCTCGCAGCAGTGGCAGTAGACGAGCAAAATCTCCGTCACCAAAATCCGAACGGTCAGAGCGCTCGGAACGGTCCCACAAAGAGAGTTCACGTTCTCGGTCATCACATAAGGATTCTCCTAGAGATGTCAGTAAAAAAGGCAAAAGGTAAGCTGGTATCTTCTCCATTTTAGGTTGCAGAAAAGTTAAGTATCTACTTGTATTTTGTTTGGGGTTTTTTTGTGGGTGAGTTTTGTTTCTTTTAACAGCACATTGGATACACAATTATTTTCTCTAGTAATGGAGTGTGCAGCATATTGCTGGTTAATGTCTTTGAACACTGGAGTCTGAAATGTATACAGGCTCCTGCCTTGACAGCTCAGGACTCTTCACTTCTATGTTCTTGTTCACCTGTTTACTGATAATTTTGAGTAATACTGCTTTTAAACAAAAGCACCTTACTGCTTTATTAGTTTTATTTTCAAAGGACAAATCTTCTGTAGCCCATAAAACTTCCAGAATTATACTGAGCATGCAGACTTTCACTGTTGAGCTGCTTACATAAATCTCCTCTCCCATGACTTTTTTTTTTTAATGGGAAATAGAATCTAGATTGGATATTGCTTATGTGGTTTTGTTTCTGAAGTAGGTGTTTCCTAATCTCCAGACTGACACAGATACTTGTTTCTATTTAATGTTAAACTTGAGATAAGATTTCATTATTGTATTGATGTTTTTGCAGCTCAAAACTTGAAAGTTCAGCTTCCATTTCTTTTAAAAGTGTAGTGTCATATTGATGGAAGATTTCTCAGGCATATTGAGGAATATTCTTTTCATGCTGAGAATATCATAATAAATATTTACAGTAGCCAGATTCTTGTGCTATAAATTGGGAGTTCAAATAAAACCAGAAGTATTTTAGCGTAACAGTTCAAAACAGTTGTTCATTTCTGTTTTCTTCTATACAGATATAGGCTGCTATTAATACAAGAGCCAAGGTGGTTGAGGCAGATGTGGAAGGTTGTGAATTCCTTATGTAGGTTTAAGGAGGACATGAGTTGGTGTTACTTTTCTTGTGGGTTCTAAGTGCTGCAGTTAAGCCCAAAATACATTAAAAACCTTATAATGCAAAAACCGTCTTACTCTCAAAGGCGAGAAATCATTGTACTATTTCCCCTTACTAAAGAAAGATATTTTCTACTTTGTTTAGTTGAAGAAATGAATTCCAAATAACCGCAAGAAAAGCCGGTATCATCAGTCAGTATTTGACATGAACTTCTTTTTTTTTTTTTTGGCAGGTCGCCTTCTGGCTCCAGGACACCCAAAAGATCAAGAAGATCACGATCCAGATCCCCTAAAAAGTCAGGGAAAAAATCCAGGTCTCAGTCCCGTTCTCCTCACAGATCTCACAAGAAGTCAAAGAAGAGCAAACACTGACAATGTTACTATTTTTTATGATGCTGTCACTTACTGGAAATGCGGTTTTGTTTTTGTGCCTGAACAGTCTGTTAAAAAAAAAAAAAAGAAACAAACAAAAAAGCATTCCTGATAATTTTTTTTTGTGAATGCACGAGTATACTCATGAGTAATGGCATCTGTAGACTTGTCATTGTTTTATATTGTACAAAATACCTTCATTGTGACTATTTCCCAAAAAGAAACATTTTTGTGTTTAGAAGTTTCATCAGAAATGTGTGTAAGTGATCTGCTGGCAGTAGTGATATTTTGTTTTAGAATGTTGTGACATAGCAGAAATAACTCAAATGTTCCCCCTTTTTGTAGCTTTGACAATTTGAATTAGATTTCAAATAAAATCTGAACAGAAAATTAAATGTTGTTTTCTTGCCCCACTGGTGATACAGATCTCTAAAGGAATTCATAGTTTGGTCAGAAGTACTGTGTATTTCAGACATACTATGGTGCTTACATCTCTCAGTATAGCGGTAGCTCTGTTCTTGCTTTTACTAGTTTGACTATCCAGATAAAAGCAGCTTGTGAATCCAGTGAATGGATTTTCTTTCCTGCTGTGATATTTTACTCTAAGCAGTTGAACAGTCTGGTACCTACCGTGGTAAGCTTTATAAGTAAATCTTTGCTTCGTATCTCTCCATTTTAATTGCAGAGAATATTTGTGACACCACATTGTTTTTGTTTGTTTTTTAAAAAGGGCCTCCACAGAGATGCATCATACATATGTGTATTTATATCATATATATATATATGATGTATCAATAGCAAGCCGTATTTATGGCTTGCATAGGGAACAATAAACAGACAGCAAGCCTGAGGCTGTATAACTTCTTCCTTAAGTCTAAGTACCATAATTGCCACCTACAGTACTCTATTGTTTTCTAAACCAGATTTTTACTCCAAAATGACAGCATTTATATTATTTCATTGAATTTATTCCTTTGTTGTGAAAATCTTCAAAATGAGGAAAAATAAAACTTTTTTATTACATATTTTATTTATTAATATTTTGGAATCAGTGAGCTGTTTAACTTTTTTTAATGTTAGGCTTTCCCTTCTCCAGACTTGTTCTGTGTCTTAGGCATTGATGTGGCTTTAAAACGCTTCACCTTGGTCTCTTAGCGTGCAACAGTTCTGTGGGTGGGAGGCAGGGAGGGATGAAAAATGGGGAGGGTTCAATGTTTATACTTGGAGGTGTGGGGAGATTGTAATAAAAACATGAAATTAAAAGGGATCTGGCCTCCTGTGAACTGTTTCTAAAAGCAAAGGCTATACTTAACCACAGGCACAGGGTGCTGGATGATGTCCGCTATTGTAGCTGTGTTTCTGCAGGTTTTACATTGTTAGGATCTTGTAAATATGCTGGGGGAAATCTTAATTGTACATGTATATAGCTTAAGACAATGCTTTCAGAACCGGGATTTAAGAAGTCTTTTGAAAAAGTGCATATTTAATTAAAAAAAACCCTCAGGTTTTCTTTTTGTTGATAGGAAACTGTTGAAAGATTACCTAAATTGCTGCAAAAGTAAGAATTAAGTGGAGAATTCCCTTTGTTAATGCGAACTGAGCGATTATGTAGAATACTGAAAGTATGGGGAGTGCATGCATACTGTGAAGTCTTTCTTAGTCTAAGCTTTGAATAGATGCATTGATAATAAGAAAATACACCTTATATCTGTTTATATTACGTTATAAAGAAACTGGCTTAGAAATATGCAGAGTTTATTTTTTATATTTGTTTTCTTCCTGTAACATAAGGTGTTTCAGATGTACAGATATTGGTAGCTAAACTGTTAGAAACTAAGTTACTTTTTCTTAGATGCTGTGTATTCACACCTGGGACAGACTAGACAGAAGTTTTTCTAGAGCAAAAAATAGGTGTCAGCATAAGTTGTGGATGGGGAGAATTGTTACAATGGGAAGATCACCTCAGATCCTGTTAACAGCTTTAAAACTATTATCTGAATAGCTGCTTGTAAATGGAGGAGTGATAAATGTCAGTCTTTTAGGTAAAGTGAGACTAAGGATGGTTTGCCACAGGATTATTTTATCTGCAGAATCAACTGTGTATTTCATTTAATAGTTGAAAATTGTCAGAGTAGAAAATAGCATTATAGGTTTGCATACTTCTCAATAATTGATTTTGATTTCAGCTTGTATAAAGTTCTCAGCAGTGATTATAAAAGGCTCAAGCAAGTAGCTAGAGAGCTGAAGGGGAGACACCCATTAGACTATTTTGTAACAGCATTACTATGCAATACCTTTTGTCAGTATTTTTATAATCTTAATACCACTCTCAGACCTCTTGTTCTTTGCTTCATAGCCTAGGCTGTAGAAAAGCTCTTTTGTACCTAAATAGTCTTTCAAGAGCAACTAAGACTTTATCCTTAACTGGATGTCTGGTTTTAATCATGCTGAGATGTTGAAAAAAATATCTTTTGATCCTACTTGCTCTTTTCATTTTCTTCCCTTCTTTTATAGATAGTCTTGTTCATAGCTTGGCTTTTCCACAAATTAAAACAGGGAGCAGAAGCATCTGGTAACAAATGTTCTGTAAAAGATGCAAATCAATATTGAAGACTGAAAATTATCATGTTGTAGAGACAACATAGAGTCATTGTTTTGTCATTAGCATGTGGCTTTGTGTCTGCAGCTTTCTGGGGTGAAATGGTGAAAAAAATCATCTAGCTGATGCAGGATAGGGGTAATTTAAATACTGATACTGGGATTCAGGAAGTAGCATCCAGATGAAGCCTTGTGGGAAAAAAGCGCTGTCCTGAGGCATTGTGGTCTGGTGTTCCCAAATGGTTTTAGTGACTGTACAGGAAGAGAGCCCATTATCCTCTAACATGCTCCAGTCAGGGGCCATCTGACCCTTTCCTTTGGAGGGGGAGCATCAGTAGATAAGGGGCTTCTCTCTCCTGTCTTGCCCTGCCTTATTGATGATATCAGAGGTCAACATTCATGCTTCAGTGTTTAGGTTTATCTAATGCAGAGAAACTGACTGTAGCTTGCTACAGACAAGTTCCAGTGTGCCTGAGTTACCTTCTGGCAGCCTGAAACAGCGGCTGGTGAGGCCTGTCGCAGTGTAGGATCATGTTAGAAATGTAACATATATGGTGTATTTTGAGGTATATGGTAGAGGCTGTTGTGCTGATATGTTTTGGTGAAGCTCTCCCAGCACGATGTAGGACTTTCAGGTATTCATGCAAAGGCCTATGTATGGGGTTGCTAGTTTACTGGTTTTCCTCAACCAGTCCTGACCTCTGTGTATCTCTGTAGATCTTAGTCATGCTCTGAGCATATGGGCCTTGTCTCAGTGAGAAAAGTTACTTAGTTGCATAGAGTCTCTGTATGACAATTAAAATACCTCTTTTCAGTGTTACCGAAGTGTTTCATATTCGAGCTGCCTTTTTTAAACTCTGTCTTGCTTTGACTTCTCTGCGTGCCAGCTGCATATACCTTTTGTAATCCTATTTGAGGAAGAGTTTGTTTCTGAAAGTCAGTGTCAGGTTATTATTTGGGCACTAGGTGCATATGTTCTCCCCCTGCTTCCCCCTTGGAGGTTTTGAAGTTAAGAATAAACCACTTATGAACAAGGGTAACAAATTGTTTTTCAAAGTTTATATTTAGAATTGCAGCTCTCGCTAGCATAAGTTCGTCTGTCCCAGTGATACCAAATGTACTCCTGCTTTCTGTCTTTATAAATCACCTTCTATACTAATACAGTACTCTTCCCAATCACATGTGAACCCTTTGAAGCTGCTGGATTGTTGTATGTTGTGGTTTTCTGCATGTAAAAACTACTCATGCTTTTTTGATTATGAACTTGTGATTATGCCCACCATTGGGATAGCTTTTGAATTTGTATTGGTTTTATTTAATAAATTTGAGGCAGATTTTATAGCTGAAACTGCGTAAAAATTGTATTAGACCTCCTCCTTGGCATGAATACTGCCCGAGACCTCTACATTAGAGTGCTATAATGGGAAATCCAGTTTTATTCTTAGGGTGTTGGGGATCAACCAGTGTTCAAGGCGTGTTGTTGGCATGTTGAAAAGAAAATAAGTCTCTGACCTGTGCCTTGGAAGATGTCCGGAAGGATTTCATGTAACATTATTTCAAAACTAGAATCTTGTGATGAGAGAAGCAAGATCAGCCAAAAATGGCAAATCTGTTCTGAGCATCCTTGATGACTTGAGGCAGCTTGCGTGTGGGGTTTTCCTCCGCAGGCATTTACCTTCCTTTGGTGGAATTAATATTTCTAATGAAAATGAGGAGCTTTATTGTATTTCTGTAGATAGATTAAGGCCTTATCTAGTTTTAGGTTGTTGGCTTGCTGTATTTTTCATATAGCTGCTTGAGGAATTTGGGGCGAGTTGTTTCTCAACTGTTGGGGTCTGTACTTAGTTGAGGACACATGCATTTGGCTGCATTAAGGTAAAGGTAATTTTGAAGGGTATTTGAATTGCTGTCTTTTTACTAAAGATTGGTCTGCTTTCTATGCATTTTCTTTGTTGACATCTTGGTTTTTTGGGGCACAAGGGTAATGAATTCTGTAGCTGAAGATGGCAGTGAATAATCAAGATTAGAATTTCACAGTTGTTTCACAATCACTGTTCAGTACCATGAGATTAAACAAATTAGAAACCTGATATGAGCAGTCAAACCCTGAACATTATCCAGCATTTACTGTTTTGAGTAAGGCTTTGAATAAGGTTGAGTTCATAAACTTACATTTTAATAAAACAGCTCAGAATAGAATTTCTCTTTGTTCTCATTGCTGCACGAACTGTTGGAAGAGTTCAGTGTTCCACCAGTTCATGCTGCTGCTGAAACTGCTGCTCCACAGTTTGTAAGTCACTCTTGGAAGAGTCATGACTAAAATGTTAATTTAACTTTATCCACGTGTATTTCTGCTCGTGTAGGATGCAGAAGTCTAAAACAGTTGCATACCATTTCCCCCTCCACCTGCTTCTTGTCAGCACAGTTTTCATGGGTAAGCCTGTTCCACTTCCCACTTCTCATGTCTTGTCTTGTGCCAGGAATGTTTTACTGTGTAACTGTCATAAGCTGGAAGGTTTTCTGTTTGTCATTATTTAAAGAGGAAATGGTAGTTTTATATGAACTTTTTTGTCGTACTTGTTTTTTGGTATTGTATTTTATGCAGAGAATTTTCCAGATGACATGGCAACAATAAAAGTGTCAGTTTGCCAATATCCAGCAATGGTTTTGTTTTTAACCTGGAAAAGAGCAGTGTTCGTCCGTGTTGTGCTAAGGACAGTTTCTTGGCCTCACCTGCTGGTTGCTGCTGGTTCTGCCTGTGTTGTCGCACTGTAGTGACTGCTTCTGTTTGTACTATTGACAGAGACCTCTGTGCATCTCAGAAATGCAGTAATGAGGCGTGGGCTGATCACTGCAGAGTTGCTTGTATAACTTCTCTTGAAGAAAGAAAACCTCCCACTCGGAACTGCTGCTCAGATACTGGGATGATGATGAGCAGCTTTTCAATGCTTAGAATGGTTTGCAGAAACGCGAGGTGACAGAAATGGAGCCCATGTCATGCTGTAGTGCAAGGCTGTGTGTTATGGCAGGGCTTGTGTCACAGCTTCTTGCTGCTGTGGGGTGCAGGTCCTGTCTCTGCTACCTTTGTGCTCTGTGAGTAGCCAGTTCAATTTACTAAGGGAAAGTACTTTCCGTGTGTGCTTGTTCTCACTCTGACTTTCTGCTGTCTTTGTGAGTTGAACTGGCTCAGTGCAGGGACCAAGGCAGACAGTGAGCAGGACAGTCCTCATTTCTGGTAACAGTTCTGTAATGTGCAATTGCATCCACGGTATTTTCATTTGAAATGTGTGTTTTGATAAGATGGGCTGCATTGATACTGCACCCAGCACCCTGCTCACTTCTGCTGTAGTCACTTATTCCTGTCACTTTCCCACTACCATCTCTAGCACTTGTTTGACCAGTTCCCTTGTGGAAAAGTAGGACGAGCACAGGGTAGGCAGGTTGATGTGATGAGGTGCATGGGAGGAAGGAAATGCAGAACTGAGGCCATCTCTCTCAGCAGCAGTGAGCTGTTCCACTGTCTGTGCCTTGTTCTGTCCCCTCTTCAATGAATTTGAACCCATTGGTGAAATCTGAGAGGAGCGAATGCCTCCAAGGTAATTTAGTGTCTGCAAGATCTATGGAAGACCAAAATGAGGAAAGAGACCTCAGGTGCCCCACAAGATGGCAAAGGTTGGAATATGAACTCTTGATGTTACTGCCCAGAGCATCCATTTAGGAGATTACAAGTCCCAGTTACTAAGTCTTCACTTGGGTCTCACAGTCAAGAAACACAGCATGTTGTGATATCCTACTTGCTCTATTTTTATTTTTACTCATGAACTGAAAAACTTCCCAGAGTTTGTTGCCTTGAATCCAGACCAGCAGCCTTGCTCTTCAAGCCCTTACTAGGAGGTTGCCTGCAAGCATGAAACCTGATTCTGACTATTGGGCTTCTGAGGCTGGACTAAGGTCTGAGTCTTCAGTCAATAGGGCTTGTGTATGGTAAGTGTGCCTGTAAAAAGGTGAGCATGGAGAAGGGGTGAGTGTGAGGTCTATGTTATAGGTCTCAGAAATCTTACAGGAAAAGATTTAACCTAACAGAATACGTTAATTCTGAATGACTGACTGTTCTGGGTATAAAAATTTATCTGGCGTGGGAAGAGGAAGGCGGAATTCATGCATGCAATTTGGATTTGTGGAAGGTGGATCACAGAACTGGCCTGTGCTCAGAATCAACGTCCAAGGTCATCACCAGCAATCAAGATCATTGCCAAATTCATCATTGGAGGTGGAAACCTGTTTTCATCTTTTTAGACATGCTAAAAGGGTATATACCTTTGATGTTTCTGGAATAATTTATCCAGATGTTTTCACCTGCTACATACTGTGACAGCTAACGCCGTGCTGTTGCAAACAGTAGCTCAGAGAGTGGAGATGAACCTTCTGAACTTAGAGTAGAGAGATTTTTATTACAGCTGATATTCATCTTTTCATCATAAAATCTGCATCTCTTGGGTTGCTGGTAACTTATTTTTTCCTGGTGTTCTAGTTTCTTTTCCCTGCTGTATGGAAAAAGAACTGTCTGCTGATTAACTGAATGGAGGATATTGCCTTGGGCAAACTCTGGAAAAGAACTGGCTATAAAATGTAAGACATGAGACTGGGATTGAATTCTGGCCATTGTGTGAATTGAGGGGCTGTGGATTCTCAGCCCTTATTTTTACAGAGGGTCACTATCCTAGCTAATTAAAAGAAGAAAAGCTTGTAATAAAGCCTGGTTTCTAGGCAGTTAGGTTCACCGGGGATGCTCATCTTTCAGTCTGGCCTGTAGGAAATCCTCACTGTGATCTGGAGTAGAAATTTGATCATGTTAAAGACAAACCATTTTTCTCAAATCCTGAAGATTTTCAAGAGTTAGTGATCTATGGTACTCATTGAGTTTTCAAGAGATGGAATGGATTACTGTGAGGGGAGGTGAGGCACTTGAACAGATTGCCCAAGGAACTTGTGAATGTTCCATCCCTGGCATTGTTCAAGGCCAGGTTGGACGGAGTCTTCAGTGACATGGTCTAATGTGTGGTGTCTCTGCTCGTGGCACGGGGATTGGAACTAGATGATCTTAAGGTCCTTTCCAACTGCAGCTACTCTATGATTCTATGATTAACTTCCAGAACTTTCCTAGTCAGTCATTTATAGCATGTTGCGTGTTATGTGACAAGCACTGAATCTGTAATCAAATGAGGACCAGCTAGTTTGCTCCATCATCTGAATGCTGAAAGGGCATGTTGTTGCATGGCTTCTGCTGCCTGCTGTCCTCAGGGATCATGGCAGGAGGTGCAGGGTGCTACCCTGTGTGGTGGCTGGGCAGAGCTCCCCAGTGCCAGGATGCTGAAGAAGGGGACAGTTGCAGTGATAAGATTTAGGGGTTCCTGGGCACTGCAAGCCACTGGGGTGGAGGATGTAAAGACATGAATTAACCCAGGTTTATGGTTTTGGTTATAGTGAGTTTAGAGATACCCTAATGTGTGTGGCTGAGGCAGCTCTTCTGTGTGACCTGCTAAAAGTCTTGGAAGGTCTCGATGTGAAACAATACATTGCCAGTTGCTTTAAGGTACTCAGTTATGAAAGTAGAATCTCTTGATTTCCTTTTAGAACATAAACAGGTTACACAACAGCTGAGAAAAGATTTCTGACTTTAATAAAAGTCAAATAAAGACTGAACTACACTGCAGTGTCCTCGGGCCATTCATAAAGTTCTAGAATTCCTTCAGCTGCACAAACAGGAGTTTATAAATATTTACTGAAACAAACTTTGAAAATGTCACTTGTGCAACTGGAGGTAAATATGAAGGAGAAACTGGGGGTGGGTACAGGAACAGCTTGTTACAGATAGGTTGTGTCCGCTTTGCTATATATTACTGGTTTATGACCACTTGGTTTAAGTTCAGTCCTTGCCAGCTGCTTCTGCAGCACAACTTCTGCACACACAGTTCAGAAGGAACATCCAAGAGAAAATGAGCACTTCAGAAGGCAGACTGCTGCACCCATTGCCTATTGGAATGGCTGCTGAAGACTTCAGCATTGTTGTAAATAAGAGCGTTAGGAGGAAAATCAGCTACCACTACTGCGTGAGACCTTGAATAAGCTGTTAGAAGTTTTGCACAGTACTGAAGGAAGGTGCAAAATATAAACATCTGCCATTCTAAGCGCTACTGTGCAGATTTTTCTCCCCCATCTCTAGTAGTGATAGTGTCTTAAACAAATTTATAGATCTCCAAGTTTGGGCAGCTACTCAATGTTATATACTTTTTGTGATCTATAACTTATGCTTTAGTTTTTAGAATTTCACTTTTGAGCAGTGTTTGAGGAATTCAGCACGTACATTTACCCTGAATAAATAAGACTAGATCTAGGATTTCTTAATCAATACCCAGAACCTGTCACACACTAGGTGTAGAACAGCATGAATCTTCATCTTTCATCCCAAAATTATGTGTTTTTTTAAAAGATAACGTTTTGCTGAAGTTTGACTTCAGCAGACACTTCTTCACCTTCTGCCCACTCCATCCTTGTGAACACAAGAAAGGCAAGTTGCAAAACATTAAAATCAAAATCAAATCAGGAAGTCCCAGTAAGGATCAAGCCTTTTGTGGCCCCATCTCTTAAACAAAGGGATATTGGGGGGGAATCTTGGAGAAGTCTGGCCTGGGAGGTATCACTTTGAGGGTGAGAAATAATTCAACTAATCTAGATTTGGGTTGTCTAAATATTTCATGTAAAAATCATAATAACTAGATATAAAATATTAAACTGTGACATAAAACGTTTAAGCATTAAATGCAAAAGCTCAATTTTTTTTCCTTGTAGCTTAAATCGGGGAATTTTAATCACAGTTACTTACCCCTCACTATATACATTGCTGGCTGCAGAATCTGGGGTGAGTACAGACACCTTCTTTATGTCTGAGAGATGATAGGGTTGTAGTGTGTAATACCTGCACAGGGAAAGATGCATTTCTTTTCTGCTTTATGAAAGCAAACAAGATGTAATGTTTAAAAAGTGAAGCTGGGCTAGAAATAAGTGATCGGGGGTTGTTACTTTCATTTTTTTTTTTTTAAATGGTGAATTTTACTTGCCAAGGAAAGGAAGGTTTTATTACTTGACATGAGTGATCTGGCATGCTGAAACTAATGAGCCTAAATTAGACCGGCAGGAAGCAACACAGAGGGTGGAAAATAGACATTGAAGTATCTGAACAAATTTGAGAAGGGCTGAATGTTCCTCTTTCGTACCCTTACCGTGGCAGATAGGCAAGATGGTAAGACCATGCAGAGCCTGAACTGTCTGCTGAGCCACTCTCTACCTGCTCTCCAAAAGAGGTTTGAGAGACTAAGCAAAGCGCTTTTGTTATCTGAAAAGATACAAAATAACTCCTTCACTATGGCGCTGATTTTAGTTCAGTTATCAATTGGCTACTGTAGTAATTAAGCCCATGATTAAAATGAAGCAAATACTTCAGCACTTCACTGAACTGGGGCTCTATTTCATGGTATCTTCTTTTAACTGGGAGCAGCTGTAAAAATCACGGAAGCAACTCTGCAAGTGGGTAAGTTACCAGAGTCCTCTTCAGTGAGGAACCTGGCCCCTGGAATTATGACAAAACTCTGCCCCATCACTTTTTCTATTATTCATTTTATCTCTGATAGTCTACATACCTTTTCTTTCCTTCAGCGCAAAACCCAATGGTTCTTCACTGCCAGCTGCCAGATGATAGTTTTTCCTAGCAGTTGGAAAGAGATGATAGATTCATCGGTACAATCTCAATGCTTTTTTATGAATCTGTCTTTTAAACCTGGGGTTGTGTGAACTTTTCAGCAACTTGTGGTAATTAAATCACTGTTACCGCCCATTGCTCTGGTTGCACGCACTGCTGTGCCTTACCAAATAGCTGGTGCCTGGAGCACAGCAAACAACTTGCCATTACACTTCTTGATGGTGACTGTTGCCCAGTTGCCTGCCTGCACTCTTGCTCTCAAAGATCAGCAAATACTTTAAAGCCCAGACTGCAGAAGAAAAAGCAAAATTCAGAATCCTTATAAGATCTTTGTACACAACGACCATGGCCCAAAACACTTGTGTGTCAGCTTCATCAGTAGCTCTACAGAGTGAGTGATCTGGGTTTTTTTTTCTATCTACATTTGTAATAATTTGCGTCAGATGTGTAGATGATTTAATAAAAAAAAAACCCCACACCACCAAACTTGGTGTGAACTGAACATTGGCTTGATAAATCTTTTCCATAGAAACTTCTTAAGTATTCATTGATATTGAGTTGCTTAAAGTGATAACTTGACTACCATGTCTGAAACTTGTTCCGGGAAGATCAAATATTGCAGCTGCACTGAACCTGATTGATTTCAGTTGCGTTCTGCGTGGGTGCTTGAGTCCACCTGCACAGAATAAATACATACAAAACTCCAGTTTTGAAAAAACAAGGTTTCATTTTGCAGTGTGTACGTCGACTTAAGGAGTGTCTCTGACCCCTGCTCCTGGGTAGAGGCGAAGTGGTGTAACGAAGGCAGTTAGTGTCAGCACTTGCAGATGCACTGATTCAGAGAGATGTAACTGCTATGTAATGGCAGGGAAGGTGCACAATCCAATTACAGCTTTCAGTGTTTGGGTTTACTGATTTACCATTTCAAATGTTACACTTGCAGTTCATGTTTGTTTATCTGTTACTTGATAAATTTTAAGTCCTGTAAGGACTGGAGATAGCTTTGTAGGTTGGTTATTTTCTATTTTTTTTCCCCTACAAAATTTGGTACCTGCCTTCAAGTAAACTGGAAAGAAGGGAATAATTTTAACTTCATGATATTTTAATGATTTTCACTGCTATGAATTGGCTTTGCTCCCTGTACTTTGTCCCTTATTGCTTTAGCGCTGCAGTTCATATTGGTGGGGGATACTGCTTTTTGAACTACTGTGTCTTAGTGCTGCTGTTGTTATTCATCATTTAATATAGCTTCATTGATGCTATTACAGGCTATTCCAAAATTATTGGAAATATTTCATGGTGGTTTTAATTCTGCTATTTGCAAGTTACCTCTGTACGAAAAGTCACATTAACAGTTTATACTGCTCCCGGAGTCTCTAGCAGCTTGTGAAGTGACTCCCATGACTCATCCCATGTGCTCTACTTGCTGTATAGCTCACTGTCAGTCTGTGGGTGCCACTCCTCTCTTGGGCTAGGGCTCGCTCCTCTCGCAGTGCCCTGTAAGGCTTCATCGATTGGAGGAGCGAGCAGGGGACAGTGGAGCCCTCCTGCTACGGATGTTACCTATCACATTGGGGCTGGAAGGGCTTATAAGCTCTTCTGTAGAGGCAGCTTGGCTGTTAATGTCCCTGTACAAAACCTGGGAGAAATATAGCAATCCTTTTGATAAGGGATACAAAGACTGCTTACACATTTACCTCCTTCACCTAACTGTACGTTTTTCTTCCGTTTTTAAATGGATTGCTACCCGACGAGATGCACACTGGATACACTGTCGGTTTATCCACCCTGTGAGTCAAAGCAGTGCTGTAGTGCTGGCTCTGCGTCAGTCAGAAAATAAATACTCCAGCAAAAAACTTTTGTCAGCGTCACCCACCCATCGTAGGGGGATGACTCAGGCGTAGCTCTCCAGCAGCTCAAACCTAACCCCTGCTCCCTAGAGGGCGGCTGCATTCGTCCTGTTAAGGGTGGGAAAGGCTACACTTGTGGGGGAGCCGCTGGGTGAAGGCAAACGGACAGAAGAGAGTCACCGAGTGCTTCTTTAACCAGTGCTCGTCCTTGTGCCTGCTCTTCCCTCCCTCGGAGGAAGGGGGGAACCTCCGAAACAAGATGCCCTGACATAACCGTGCGCTCTGGGGAGGGGTCTTTAAAGTGCCTGTGCTCACAGTTTGTGCAGCCCTGTGGGTATAAAGCACAGAAGTTATGAGTAAGTCCTTCCAGTGTCTGACAGCCAGGAGTTACTGGAGGGCTTTTGAGTAATCCGAGTTGACGATGCCGAGCACCGGCGCTGGCATCTTCCCCATTTCAGGCCTTTTACGGTTGTTTCTCCCGTTTCCTGTTACCGGTGCAGCTTCACTGTCCGAGCCGAGACTGCAGACGGACCCTGCGCCCCGCAGCCGGGCTGGCGGAGCCCCCCACGTCAAGGGAACAAGGGAGTTCTTAGCAGCGCCCGTCTTGCACCGGCGGGCCGGGTGCCGCTACCGAGCGGGCCGGGCTGCCCCGCAGGGCCGGGGCTGCCGCTGGGGCAGGGACGCGACCTCCGCCGCCGCGGGGCGCT
>JAOEHY010010369.1:0-121900 GCA_025447955.1 Psilopsiagon aurifrons
CAGGTTGGACACAGGGGCTTGGAGCACCCTGCTCCAGTGGAAGGTGTCCCTGCCCATGGCAGGGGCTGGAACTGGATGAGCTTTAAGCTCCCTTCCAATGCAAACCATTGCGTGAGTTTAGGTTTCTATAATTAGAGCAAAACATGGGTAACATTAAACAGAAAACAGTATAACACAGCTGTGTCAGACCAAGATGTGAGAGTGGTCCCCATCACTTGAGCTGTGCACTGGGGAAGCAATATGCTGTGCTGCTGTTGAGATTAGCTATGTATTTTAGGGTGCGCATTAGTTCTAACTCAAGAGGATTTCTTAACTAGTAGGTATTTATATGCACAGTGTTTTCCACAGGGTTAAATATCAGCTGGACATCCAGCACTTCTCTCCCAGTAATTTTGCTAGCTATGAAAACCACTTTTTCTCTGAGGAGTGAAGATGGGAGCTGTGGGTTGGGAAAGTCAAAGTCAACGATGTAAACAGCTTCTGTGAGCACAGTTCTTGATGCAAATGGAGAAACAGTAGATTCTACTAGCTCCAGAGACATGCAGCAGACTCTGATCTGCAGTTCAAACCCCTGTACTTTAAATAATAAGTTGTACACCAATAAATTCAAGCACTGTTTGATATGTAAAACTCCTGGACGTAACAGTACCTCCTTAAATTTAAAATTACATATATCTATCCTATTTTTCCTATACAGAATACATTTTCAATAAATAAATACAATACAAGCATGTAATCACATACATACACACACAGTACGAGTGAACCCCAAATGGCAAATAGGTATTTTTGTTCTTAATGCTAAAAATCAATTGAAGTTTCCTGTGATCTTGTTAAATTCTATGCTGTTTTGGAACAGCATACCTTGCTGCAAAGCACATCTGCTTAGCTCAGTACATAAGCATGCATTAGAATGGACACATGCTAAAATAACTTACTTTTTCTTCAGCATCTTAATTTATTTTGGAAGGAAGTCAAAGATTTGTTCTGGTTTTCAACATAGAGAATTATCCTCTGCAGAAAACTTTTCTTAATCATCAATAATTGGATTAAAACAAGAGTAACAAAACCCCCTCATACTTGATTCCTTTGGTATTAATTGCTAACTTGCTAATTTATTAGATATTAGCACCCCTTTTTTTCCTTTTAATTATTCTGCAATTAGTGTCTTCCTGCAGACACTGACGCTGGGGGAGGAGGAAATGGAATTGTATCAAAGTGCAGTGTGCAACAAACAGTAAAACTGATCATTATGAATGCCAGTGGGAACTCTGCTTACACTGAAAGATCTGATGCTGACAAAGGTTACTGGAAGTCAGTTGCTTCATACCAGTGCTGGAAAAGAAAGGATTTCTGTGTATTGCAGCACCTGCCATTCAAAAGTGTCTGAATGATAAATAGGGTTTAAAGAGAAGTAACATGGTGAGGTTGTGTGATGGTCCTGTCTGCATTTACTGTCGAGTACTGGATCTGATACTGACCAGCTCTGTCAGTACAAGAATTACTTGCAGTGTAGACAGGACTAAGGGTCATGATCCCATTTACTGACCTGTCAATTGAGCACTTAAGACCTCCTGTGATATTATTTTTCGTTCCACTAAAAGTGCTGTTGGAGAGAAGGAGGGAATTAAGAGAGTTGAGCTTTGAGCATCTACAGAACACTGCTGTTGGTGCTGTTGGATTATTCTCCTTAGATTGAAATGTATTTCCTAAAAAGAGAGACGAGGTTCTCACCAAACAGGAATTTGGGTGGTGGGGGAACCAATTTCTCTTGACTACACGGAGAGTTTACTTTCTTAGCTGAAGTACAAATGTTAGGGCAATTATGTCTGAACTCTGAATAGCTTCCACTGATCTAATCCTGCTAATTTACACTTTACAGAAGTAACCCAAAACAACATAAAGCTGAAGCCTACAATGTCTGACCTTGTAGTCATCAGTGAGATTACTTACTGGTGGGAGAGGAATGTGTTTCTTCATACATAGGGTGTTTGGAGGATAAGCAAAAACCACTCATGGCTAACAAATGAAGGCTAGCTTCATAGCATAACTATCTGCCCCCAGAATAAAATAATATATTCTATATCTGCCAAATACTGTAACTCATCCACCTTCCTAAATACTGACTTACCCTGTAGCTGCCAGGTAATTTATATACATGTTTTCTTTAAAACAACAAAAAGCTTAAAGACAAGTTATACAGGTCGAATAATGCCATTCTTGTAAGCTGGAACACTGGTCAGAGAAAGAGGTCCTCTCCCTCCCCTAACACAAATATCCCCCATAAAATTGTTCCCTTCACTTGCCTGCTTGTGTCAATAACCAGCCACCTACTCCACTGCCATTAGCAGCTGATTTGCAGCCCCACT
Source organism: Psilopsiagon aurifrons (assembly GCA_025447955.1). Lineage (NCBI taxonomy): Eukaryota > Metazoa > Chordata > Aves > Psittaciformes > Psittacidae > Psilopsiagon > Psilopsiagon aurifrons. Next base: position 2,370 of record JAOEHY010010369.1, read on the forward strand.
AGAACCTTCAAACCTTGCCAAGCTGCCTCTTCTTTCTTGCCAAGAAATAAATAGCAGATGCTAGTCTGACAATGCTATAGCCAGCATAAAGGCCAGTCATGATCTTTAGCAAATAAATCTTAGAATCCATTAAAAATTTTCCAGCAACTTTTCATTCAAGTTACCCCCCAAAAAAACTTTCTGTACTATCCAGATTTTGCAACCTGTTACTTGCCTTCAATCCTGTCATCTGAGCCTTTCCATGCTTTTTGTCATCTATTTCTTTTTTTCCTTTAAGCATCTCTGCATCATCTCACATCAGTAGCTCTTAGGAGTTTCAGGGTTTCATTGACTGTGACATAATGAAACGTGCAAAATCTTTTGAGTAATCTTTAAGCCCTAGTTACTGGGATTCTCCCCAACAGTAACCAAGAGTCCACCAACATTCTGCCTTCTCCTTCCTCAGCCTTTCAAGGGATGCCATCCTTCCTCTGGCAACACTGTGAAGGAGGCACTCCCCAGTCATACATGTAGGAAAGCCTGAGCTTAACCTCCTCCTTACAGAGCTTTCCTTCTTTAACCAGGGTCTGGTGCTTTTCCAGCATGTCCTCGATGCTTTGCTTATGAGTTACTATGTACTTATTGTTGCAACCTCGTGACTTATACTCAGTGTCAAAACGAGGGTCGTGCACTCTCTTCACATCAATGGGAGCCAGCCACACGCCCAGGGAAACATCTTCACTCTGCCACATGTTCAGGTAGTCCTTGCTAATACGCAAGTAGTGCACCAGATCGGCAGAAATCACATAACCACCACCCAGAGCATAGGGTAGGTAATAGTCACAGAGCACCCAGGCACTTTCCTTCCATTTGCCACCAGATTTCACTCGACCACGGCCAGAAAAGAAGCCCCAATAGAGGCGACGTGGCTCCTTGGCTCGCAGCTCTTCCACGAGCACATCCAAGCGGACAAAGGTATCGTCATCGGCCTTTAGGGCAAACTGAAAGTCCAGGTGCAGATCCAGCCAGACATATGTGGCCAAGACTTTAGCAGTCAGGTTCTCGTAGGAATCCCGCAGCTCCGGCAGGAGGAGGAGGTCTCTGTGCCGGCTTTGCTCCAGCTCCAGGCTACGGAGTTCCTCTGCCCCGAGCCCCCCTGTGCCGATGACAAAGCGGCTCCAGACATCATCATGAGGCGGGCGCCCGGTGCCTGAGAGCCACGTGCTGCGGATGATGCTTCGACGCTCGCTGTACTTGGGGCCACTGGTGATGAGTACAGCCACGAAGGCGGTCTCCTGAGGGGAGGGCGGCGGGGTCGCGGGGAGGTGCGGGCCCCGGGCACCCCGCGGAGGCAGGGCCGCGGGCTGGTTGTGCGGGAGCCCGAGGGGGGCTGGCAGAGGACGGAGGCCCTCGGAGGTGCACTTGGCCAAGTAGAGCAGGACCACGGCGAAGAGTGAGAGCCCGCCCAGGCCCAGGGCAGTCTTGTGGCGGCACAGCACCCGCAGCGGCTTCATGGCCGCGGGGCCTCGACCTCCCTTCCAGGCCCCGACACCAACGTTTGGGCGGGAACGGCAGAAGGCCCTCCCTCGGCGGGGCTGGAGGGGTGTGGAGTGCCGTACGGCCGCCGAGAGGGGACAAGCTTCCTGCGAGAGCCCTCACCGCGCTTCTCTGTGCCTCAGAGGTGGTTTCATGCCTCCGTCCTGTTTCTCCTCGGAGAAGCGCCGGGACAGGACCAGCTCAGCTCCCGGGGGCCTGCGGAGCCTGCGGGGCCCGCGGGCCGGGCTTGCTGCAGCCGCCGCCACTCCGCTCGCCGATGGCCTGGTACGGGAAGGAGCAGGAGGCGTGGCCGCGTCCCGCACCACCTGACCGCAGGCGGCGGCGCCTGGCGGCGGCCATCTTAGAATAGGGCATCTGAAGTCAAGGAGGTGCCATGGCGGCGGCCATCTTGGAGTAGGGCACCTGAAATCAAGGAGGTGCCATGGCGGCTCCGGGCTGTGGCGGGCAGGGGAGCAAAGGTGGCTGCGCCTATGATGGCTCTGGTGCGTGGCGGTGCGCTGCGTTGTGGCACAGTTAGCACGCAGGAGTCGTGTGTTAGCTGATGTTCTGATTTCATAAAGGTTGCGAGTAGCGCGTTATGTACAGAAGGCAGTAATTTAAGGGCTCCCAAGGAAAATAAGCGCAACGCTGGAGACGGGCGTATAGCCTGGGAAAAGCGTCCTGATAGGGAATTATAACGCGGGGAGGAATGCCGTTTATTGTTAACTGAGGTAAGAAGGAGTGTGATCTGCTGAGGTGGCTTTGGAGAGGATGTCTTAAGGGCTGGAGCAGGTCCAGAGAAAGGCAACAAAGCTGGTGGAGGGCGTGGAGCACAGTGATGAGGGAATTGGGGGGGGTTTAGGCTGGAGAAGGCTTAGGAAGGATGTTCCCGTTTTCTTCAACTACCTGAAAGGAGGTTGTAGTGAGGTGGGGTTGGTCTTTTCTCTTTAGTAACAAGTAACAGACGAGGAAATGGCCTCAAGTTGCACCATGGGAGGTTTAGCTGGAGCTGAGGAACAATTCTTTCCTCAAAGAGTGCTCAGGCATTGGCACAGGCTGCCCAGGGCAGTGCTGGAGCCGCAGTCGCACACTGTGTAGACAAAGCACTCAGTGCCATGGGTTAACGGTGGCCTTGGCAGTGCTGACAACGGTTGGACTGGATGATCTTCAAGGTCTTTCCCGACCGATTTGATTCTATGATTCTAAGTGAGGAAGCCGTTCAGCTCTCCAGCACTCTCCGTCTTCCGCCCGCCCTCCTCCCCGGGGCCGCGCTGAGGGGAAATGGCGGCGGCCCCGCCTCAGGGCGCTGTCTGCCCTGCTCCAAGATGGCCGCTCGCCGCCCCTCACGCTGCGTCCTGACGCAGTTCCCGCGCAGTGCCCCCCCCCGTCCCGGTCCCTCAGGCAGTGCTCGGCGGGCGGGAGCGGGCTCGGGGCTGTGGCGAGCGGGGCCGTCCCGTCGCGCTTCTCGGAGGAAAAGAGCACCCGGAGAGCTCGGTGAGTGCGTGTGAGGCTCCCCCCTCTCTCCGTCTGTGGTTCCTGCCGCTGGCCGGGTGGGTTTTCCCTGTCGCGGGGCTGGGCCTGTCGGGTGTTTGGGGTTTCTGCTCCTCAGCGCTCTAATGTGGTCCTGGCGCTGTGTCTGCGAACTGTTTTGTGGCAGTGGTTTTCACACGCCGGCAAGCAGGGCATGACAGGTCCGCCCCTTGGGTTCCTTTTTCCTGCCGGCTGTTTCCTGTGTGTTTCCAGCTCTCCTTCATGTGATGGTGTTTGTAACCCTGTGTCTCTCACTTTACAGATTCATGGAATGGCCTGTGTTGGAAGGTACCTTAAAGCTCATCCAGTTCCAACCCCGTGCCACGGGCAGGGATACCTTCCACTAGAGCAGGTTGCTCCAAGCCCCATCCAACCTGGCCTTGAACAGAGAAGAAGTTCTTCCTAATGTTTAATCCAAATCTTACCCCATCAGTTTAAAGCTCGGTTGCCCTATCCCTACAGGCCCTTGCCAAAAGTTCCCCTTCTTCCTTCTTGTAGTCCTCTGACAGAGGTTACAGTTGCCCAGGCTGAAAACAAGCACAATTAATCTCTTGTTGCATATTTATTATTTAACAGGCTTTTTAATTCTTTCACAGCAAATGTGTGTATAGAGTCTGAATTTTAGAAGCTTTGTTAATGACATAATGTTCTAGAGTTTAATTTGCATGTGCTTTTTCCTTTTTTGTTTTTAGATCATTTAATCCATTCACAGAAATTTAACCAGCCAATACTTTGAATAAAAAGGAAAATAAAAATGATGTCGAAACAGGCCTTTCTCTGCAGTTTGGGATCTCTGTACTTGTCCCTTCTGTTTGTATTTCTCCTAATGGATGTTTATGCAAGGCCTGCAAATAATTCAGCCCTCAAAGAAAAGCCACCTGACAGTAAAGACGAGAATGAGATCTTGCCCCCAGATCACTTGAATGGGGTCAAAATGGAGATGGATGGACATCTTAACAAGGAATTTCATCAAGAAGTTTTCTTAGGAAAAGAGATGGAAGAGTTTGAGGAAGACTCAGAACCCAGAAGAAATAGGAAGAAGCTCATGGTCATCTTTTCCAAGTAAGTTTATGTACATTGCCATGAACAATGCAGCCTCTTCTCTTTCTGATTCCAAGTAAAATTTGCAAGTTTTTCTGTAGTAGTCAAAACCTGTGTTGATGAGGGGGAAAGCGTCATACTACAAGCACTGTGTTCTTGTTACTAAGGTATTAACATACCTGTGTAAACCATCCTCTGGAGTGAGAATGGAATGGTATATTAAAACATACTGACATATGGGTGAGAGTGTGGTAAATAACAGTTGCTTTGTGTTCATAAAACTTTCTAGTTTATGCTGAGTGTCTAAAATGTCAGTGTTTGAATGAAGTACATGAAGGGTAAAACTAATTGTGCCCAACTGCATATACCAAGAATTCAGAAGTCGATGTGACAGTTTCCTGTATGAAGTGTTGTTAACATTTAGTTCTTTAGAATTTAAAAGGAGAAAAGAGAATGAAACATGAGCATAGGAAGATTAAATTTTTCTTCTTGTAGCCTTTTCAAAGCCTTTGTCCATATCTTTCCTTGCTGTAAAAATACTTCTAGACATTAAAGCATTTTTAATTGTATAAAGCATTTCTTGTGCTAGCTGAGGTTTGTGTCAGCTGCTGAACTGTCAGATGCTTGGAGGTCACTTAACATAATGGAACTGGAAATCAAAGTCAGTGCATACTTTCAGACAATAGGTGGCAGAATTTGCTTTATTTACCTTTTCGCAGTGAAGGATTAATTTTATTAGAACAGTTTAAATTAGATTGGTGCTTTTAATGCTCACGATGGTGTGGGAATGCCGTTACACTTGAAATCAAATGAGAAGGCTTAACAAAGCTTTTTTTCTGCAAACTTTTCATTAACAGGGAAAAAATATCAGTAATAACATTGGTGTTTCTCTGAATAAAGATGCTAAATCAAGCAGGCAAACCAGAGTGCAGAACCCTTTATTGCTGTGTCTGCTCTTCAGACTCACTTAATTGGTAGGATATTTCCAAATATTAAGATCGTGGTCAGAAGGTTTCATTTTCTTTCATTCCATATGTTTATTGGAAACACTGAATGGGTGGTTAGCGATTGCCATTCGCAAATTGCAAACTCCATTTCTGCTTCTTTGTTATGAAAGAGTCTTAAGCAGCTTAAAAGCAATTGGATTCAAGATCAGCTTCACTCAGATATAATTACATACCGTCAGATGAGCAGATTGGAAATGTAGAAGAGCATTCTGAGGAATTCACTTGCTTTCTAGACATGCTCGTAAAGGCTGAAAAAAGAAATAGTGTGAACTTCCATGGAAAGCTAGTAAGTCTAAATTTGTCTTCATTAATATAGTTTAAATCAGCCTGGAATCTGTGGGTTCTCTATTGTGTTATTGTATGGTATAGTTTGGCTTGTGAAGATGGGTGTTGGTAGCAGGGGAGAAGGAAGGATATTGAAAGCTGTCAGGTGTACTTATGGTGATGCTGCTTCTGAGGGTCACTTAACTTGTAAATTAAATTGCATGTACTGAAGAAAACTGATAAAGTGAAGAAGTCTATAATGTGTGTGCTTTCTGCCAGGGTATGTTTGTGGTGATGGAGTCACCTCTGTGAGTCTGAAAGTTGCATATCCTTCTGTCAGATTCATTCTGCTGATGTTTTCAGCTACTGAGCAGCAGTCCTAGTGGGGATTCAAAAATGAAAATCTTTGTGTTAGCTGAGTGCCTTACCCTGATGGTCGTTCATCAGAACACAGGCTTAAATAGCCTTCTGCCGACTACTGCGGTGTACAGAGGTTTTTGGTTTGTTTTCTTCCCTTTGTTTAAAAGTCATAAACTTGGTCTTTCCTAAAGCAGAGCTCCTTCTGAATTCTCCAGTGCTTGTAGGTGTAACTCTGTTAGACTCCACAGCTGGGACTGTTTGTGTTTGGACTGCAAGGAGAGAGTGGTTTTGGTAATAGCTATGTCCCCTTTCTTAATTTCAGTTTGCCTCATAACCTACCACAGCATTTATTTCTACTGGCATGCATTCTGTCTGTGGTGGGAAGGTGTTGGTAATGACAGCTAATGTTGGACAGCAGCAGGTAGAATAAAGAATTAGGTGACATTTTAAGTATTCTTGTTCGTGCTTTATGCCATTGGAAGCTTTTAAGTGATGTATGCATCCTGATTTGTGTTTTTTCTAACCCGCACATTTAAATGTACATCTAATACATTTTGCACAGCTGCCAGCTAAAGTAGAGCCTTGCTTTGGTTTCTGTTCTTAAAAAATATTTTTGGATCTGCATTTCATCATTTAGATGAAATAAACCAGTTCTAAAGTGATACGCATTTAGATACTCAAGGAAATTGTTATCTTTAGTCCTTCAGGTTAGAACGCTGTCTTCCTGCTCCCCCCAGTATGTTGTAAATTAGCAAGGTATCCTTGCTTAGATTCCTCTTGTTTTCTTGAACTTAAATTCTTTCTTGCCAGTACTTGTTCTTTGGTATTTTTTTTAAGGAGCACATTGGAATGTACTACTCATTACCCACATCTTTTGTGTGCACAGGCCTATCTGCCTTAGAAAACTGATTGCCCATCTCAGTGTTAAAATCTGTTTTCCATGATTTCCCAGGATGAGATTGTTCAGCCACATATAAGTGTCTAAGCTTGCCATTATTAGTGGAAACATTTTCACCAGTCTGTTCTGAATGAGATGGTTACCTGAGGAAGCATGGCCAGTCTTTTGTTTTTATTGCCTTAGGTGGTAACCTCACAGCAGGACCACAATCTTATATTTCATGCAGTCGTAAATATTCCTCTTGGAAGCAGAAGTGCTGTTCATGGCCAGCAGAGGATTTCAGCTCCCCTTGTATAGTGAATGCCTTTTAGTTCATGAAAATCTGAGTCGCTGGAGACTTCTTGTGCTCTCTGGTAGCAGAACAAAGGTGTGCTTTCATGACGTAGAAGAGCAATAAATGGATTGTTTCTTACCTTTGTCCCCAGTTACAATGTCATTTACATGGAAAGTAACAGAGAATAGTAAGTTTGATAGCCTTGATCTAAGGAAACTAGAATGTTAAATGTTGCCAGAGAAATGCTTTGTTTTCCCGGCTCATTTTTGATGGTACCTGTTTCGTATCACACCCCACATTTATTCACCTGTATATGCAGGGTGGTGTGAGTGGAGTGTGACCATTTTACTTCTCTTGTCATACTGAAAAGTTGTTAATAATGAATGTGCTCATACATGTGAGGAAAGATGTAGTACAATATTTAAACCCACTCATTCTGCATTTATTCTCAGAGCTAAGTATTGTGGAAGATTAGAGTTGTTATTTGGCTTAAGCTTTTAACATTTTGCTGACATTTAAAGGGAAATCACATTTAATAACTTGAATCTCAATGATAACACTTCAGTACTGCTTAGACAGTAATACAAACAGATAAAAAAGCCAAAGTTAAGCTGGGGGGTTTTTTGTGTGTTTGTCTTGTTTTTTTTTTCTCTTCTTGTGTGTGTGTGTGTTTGTGGTGGTTTGTTGTTCTGATTGAACAAGAGTGGTTTTGGTGTGCTTTAAATAGAATCTTGCCTCCTAATGTTAGTGATGGTTTTTTGATTTTAAATAATGTATTGTTTCAGAATAAATACTTAATGATATGCTCAGAAAAAACAAACCCTTAAAGTGGCGTGTTACGGTTTTATGTTTGGTCTTCAACTGTAATTTGTATGTTATTTCATTAAAATGAAATAACCATTAATGGAATTGCTGGTATGACAGTGCATCCGAACACAATAAAGCAGCATTGGTAATCCATTAAGGAGAAAAATCGATTGTCAGATTGGATGCTTACTGATAATTTAGTCAGGTAGAAAAAGTTTAGTTCTGTAGCTTAAAGTATTAAATGGTTTGGAAGTTCTTGTAGTGTGTTTTCATAAAATCACATAATCCCAGGTTGTAAGAGACCTCAAAGATTGTCTGGACCATCCTTTCTTGGCAGAAGTGCCATTTTGCTTGTGGCAATTGTCATGTAGGCAGACGCAGGGAAGGAGCTCTTGGAAGATAAAGATAAGGAGGACTTGGATATATAAATTGAGATAATGTTAGGGAAGGAATTTTTCAGTCATGACAGTCTGCAGCAGCTGGCAGTTGGCAATTCTGAACTAATATGAAATAAACTAATTTTGATGTATTTCTGGTTTCCTGTACTTCAGAAATTTACTGAAAAACCTGATATTGAAATGAGTTAACTTACACCAAAGTGAAGAATGGCTGAATGGTTTTCACTGGGTAGTAACCTAAGTGTTGTAATTACTTAAGTTTAATTATGAACTAAAGGGCTAACTTGCTGCTTGTTTACAGTATAGCTCAAAGAATGTACACTTTCTCCAAGAGGGTTATAAATGCACTCTTTTCTGTAGCAACCTATGTTATCGTTGAATAATTAAGTTACAATCTAAAAATACATTACGTCTCTGTCCGTCAGTCTCCAAATCTAAATCTTGTTTGCTGTTCATCCCTAGGGTGGATATAAATAATGATAAAAAGATAAGTGCCAAAGAGATGCAGCGCTGGATCATGGAAAAGACAGATGAACACTTCCAAGAAGCTGTGGAAGAGAATAAAATGCACTTCCGAGCTGTGGACCCTGACGGTGATGGTAAGAAGAATGATTTTCTCCATCTCCTGATGATGTCTTGAGTCTCTTGCTAGTTGCCAAACCTGCTCTTTGAATATGCTGTGACTAAATGCAAGTTCTTATGGTCTGCATGTAATCATGAGGTTTGATCCCTACACAAGACAATAAAGCAAAGAAGTAACATGCTCCAGTCAGAGTGGTAGTTCTGTGTTGACTGCTGTGTTATTTCACTTGTGCTCATAGGAAATTGTGGCTCTGCCAGGGATGGGGTAAAGGATGGTAACAAAAATGGCTTATTTTCACAAGGCCTGTGTGGTCTAAAGAAACCTAAAAGTAAATTGGGTGATAGTTTTCATATTGCCATTCATAGAGCTTAATGTGATGGTTATAGAGCTGAACTAAAAGAATTTAGTACCTACTATTTTAAGTAATAAGACCAAAAGCTTGTTAAGCATGTGATACCACGTCTGAGATATGGCTCTTTCTTATAGGCCACGTGTCCTGGGATGAATATAAAGTTAAATTTTTGGCAAGCAAAGGCTTTAATGAAAAAGAGATTGCAGAGAAGATCAAAAACAATGAAGAGTTGAAAATAGATGAAGAAAGTAAGTGCAGAGCGTTGGTGTGTGTTTTTCTTTTACATTCCTAAAACCTGAATGTCAAAACTCTTCTTTGAATGAGATGAGTGTTTCATTATTCTGCTTCTACACAAATACAGACTGTGTAAATCATTACACAGAAACACTGAATTTCTTTCCAACTCAAATCTGCCTTCCCAGCACTCTTGATCTAAATATTTAACACTAAAAATAGTTGCTTAATTGTTACTGCCTGTTTGAATAGTTTTCAGTTAGTTATTTTTAAGAGTCTGCTAAAATTTGTCAGACCTGTGTTGCCTGTGAACCTTTACATTGTTAAATTGTGGAGCTAGGGCTCTTCTCGCTCTGAATAAAAGGGAGCTGCTACAAAGAATTCCTGTTCTAAAGTTGAGAAGGGGTGTATGTGCTACCAGTGTTGTGTTTAAGTAGGTGCAGGCTTAGGCACTGCAAAGCATACTGGAACAGCAGAAGGTTGCCTGGCAGTTATTTCATCTGAGTTCTCTTTATAGAGATTGATTCTTTAGGTTAGTGAGATTGATCGTTTCTTCCTCATTACTTTTGAAACTTTCAATTGAATCTGGCTTGGTATAAACTTGTCAACAAGAGAGTAATCTGTCCTCTCCCCCCCCCCCCCTCAAAGGGTTTAAACTTACCGTTAAGTAAAGCACAAAGCCTTAGACTTTCCTTGCAGGAATTAGTCATTTTGAAGTAGTTATGTTGTTATATTTTCCGTTTATTAAAAAGCAACTAAAATGCAAATGGGCCTTTGAGTTTTCTGGCAGGGAAAACACCTGTGCAGCGTGTTCTATGGCAGTGTGGTTAACTACAGTTACAGGAATGCTCATCAGATTAAAGATTTGCTGAATAAGGGAAATGGATACATAATCATCTTTCTACCTAGGCAGCAAGCCCTGTTTGTTAAAGTCACATTAATTATCTATTGCTTCCTGAGGAGGATAGGCACAGCTTGTTTCATGCTATAGTGCAATGTAAAGGTACTTTTGTTTTGGCCTGTATAATAAAAAAGAACAACTTGTGGATCTTAAGGTATGTTCTGAGTCCTGCACAGAAGCACGCTACAGTTTGGATGCCAGGGCAAAATTAGGGACACAGCTTCATTTAACTTAGGGTTAAATAAAGGTTTCAGTGATGGCTGACAGTTGAGCTTTATTTAAGGCTGAGTAGGAAAGGTGGGCAAAGGGAGACTGACTTGTGACTTCTAACATTTGGGGTTGGTTACACTGGAAGACCATGATCAAGTGATTTGTTTACTCTGTGGTTACTTATGTCCTTGATGTAACTAAAACTTGCCTTTTACAAACTTGCCCTAAGATTCATATTCAGGCTCTGAAGGTTTTCTTTACTTTTCACAAGAAAATGTTCACTGAAGACTTAACTCTTCATTGCAACCGTATTATTGCAATTAGTATTATAACTCAGCACCCAGGAGCATGCAGGAGCTATTTAAGATAGTTTATTAAAGTGATAAAAAAGTTTGTATGAAGACTGTAGTCTTTCAGAATGTTTTAAAGACTCGTGAGCAGCAGTTGCTTCAGCTTTGTGTTTGTTATTGTATTTTGCAGATAAGCAGCATGTGCTACCGGCAGAGTTTTTTCCACTGTGTCATTTAGAAAATGCCTACACCAGAAAAAGAATAGCCTGCACAGGTGTTTTTTCCCTGTTTGGTTATGTTCAGGACCATTGGGGCACACACTGTAGAAAAAATAGAGAAAACAAAGATGTTTTGTTCAGAAGAAAGGTACTACTGATATTCAGGCAGGTGAAAGATTTCCGTTGGTAATGGGCTTCAAAATATGAAAACAAGAAAGGAGAGCAAGTTGGATTGTCCATACCTCCTACCAGAACCAGCTAACAGTACTGGTGGGATGATACTTTTCACTTGATACGCTGAGGATTGATTCAGGTGTAGTTAAATCTTTGGTTTCATCCCCTAATTTCAGCTTGGTTGTTTGTTTAAAGGACCTTTCCTAGCACAAACTAGACTAAACTAATTGCGTTTTGTTTTCCTCCTTTCCCTGAGCATTGAACTGTGAAATAACTGGTCCGTAGGTCGTCTTTGCTTACACAACTGAGGGTCAGGGGAAGGTATATTTTAAGAACTTCCAAGTAGATTGAACATGATAGCCTTAATCTTCTTCTTACATTTCTAGCACAGGAAGTTCTAGATAACCTGAAGGATCGATGGTACCAAGCTGACAACCCACCTCCTGATCTGATGTTGAATGAAGAAGAGTTCTTGTCATTTCTTCATCCAGAGCATAGCAGGGGAATGCTGAAGTTCATGGTGAAAGAAATCATCCGAGATTTGGGTATGCCATTTTAAAACATCTTTCTTGTGAGTTGTTTAATTGCAAACCATTTTATTGGGCAGGTGTTAGGTCATTGCACTGTCATGGGTCTATCTGAAATTCTGCTGTATCTTATTTGCTCTGTTCTACATACTTCGTAATATGGTCAGTAAGAAGACCAAACCGCTAATGCTGGCACCTCTGGAGTACTCTGTGCTTCTCTCAAGACTAGTCTCTGGCTGTTAAAGAACAGCACAGTATTTATTGTGTATTAGAAAGATACACTGGGTACTTACGCAGAGAAGTTCAGCTAACGCTGTGTCACACTGAAGTGCTGCTGCACTGGAGGGTCACTGTAGCAAAAGTAGAAGAGGTTTTATAAGTAGTAACATACTATAAAACACATTGATGTGAGTGTTCCCTGAGGGCGGTTGTTGTTTTGTACTTCCCCAGCCCAGCAACTGAATAAGAATCAGGATGTACAGTCCTGAAAGTGGAAAGTAATGGTCGAAGTTCCTAAGAAAATAGTATTTTTTTCCTTAAATTCATAAGTATTGGCACACTTTCTTTTTTCATTGAGTCACTAGTGATGCATATTTAAACTGCTAGAACACCTGGAGTGAACAAAACGAGAGCTATGACTTTGCTAGTTGTTAGCTTCAAAAATATGAATAATTTCCAGTGATACATGTGTGATGCACACACAGAACTGCAGTACAGTCATTTGTGAGGAGTAATTTATGTGAATGTTAACATGAGGGGAGACTGGATCCAACTGTAAGACATGTCTGTTGCATAGGTTGTAGATTAAGAAAAGAAAAAGGCTCAGCTTGCCACCTGGTGTGTTCTTCAGGTCCAGAAAACCTCTTGTTGGATCATATATTCAGAAGTATATGGTTTTTAGCCTTCTAAAACACTATATGTGTACCATATACACATATATGGTTTTGGCTGTCCAAAGCTATAAATGGTAACTCTTCTCTGCTGCAGTCAGGGTTGTGGATTGCTGGAACCAGGCAGACTGTACCAGTGACATCTCAGTCAGGAAGGAATTCCTCATTTTGATGGGCATTCAGCACTTTTCAGTTTCTCTGTCCTTCTGTTGTAGATCAAGACGGAGATAAGAAACTCACCCTTTCAGAGTTCATTTCATTGCCTGTTGGTACTGTAGAGAACCAACAAGCTCAAGATATTGATGATGACTGGGTAAAAGACAGGAGAAAGGAATTTGAGGAGGTGATTGATGCTAACCACGATGGTATTGTCACAATGGAAGAGCTGGAGGTAAGTCTTCCTCAAATAGTTCTAGTGCTTTTAAAACCAATAGCAGGGTTTTAAATACAGGATTGAAAGTGGTTTAGAGAATATGAAGTCCAAAAATGTTTGAATTAACAATACAGTGTGTGTGTCTACTACTGCTTTGGATTGTAGTATTGTTCTATAAGTGCTTGCAGACAGTGTTGTTACACTTTTCGTTAAAGCAGAGGGAAGGTTTTCGATCCTAACTGTTATTCACAGGTATGCTTTTAGGATTTTTTTTGTCACAGAGACACTTGTATGGGTATGGAGCATATGAAAGCAAGTCACAACCTTCAGTAGTTGCCCTGGTTAATGGGGAGTGAGTCATGCTTTCAGTTGCAGAAGGAGTAAGTGGCAACCTATGTATTAAAGAAAACAAGCCCAAAATAAACCAAAAAAGTCCCAATGACCAGCAGACCTGGGGCCCGGGAGCCTAGAAAATAGCAGAGATTTCTTTCAGAGTGTTTTTCTTTTTTAAAACCCTTCTATTAATTCTGTCTGCAGAAGAGTCTATGAAACAACACAAAATACTTTGCACCCTGTAGTTGTGGCAGTTTTGTTGCCAATGGAAGAGGTTCATGGTCCACTTCTGGCTTTTTTTCCCTTTCTGGCTGCAGGAATGTACTTTGAGTAGCAGAATTCGTACTGCAGCATAGGCAGGTGAAAGGAGAGCCTCTCAAATGTTGGTCTTTTCCCTGAGACAGGGTGAATGTTGAATGTCATAACCTCAGAATGCAAATAATGTGGGTACGAACATAGTGATAGTATGGATAAACAGTTATTTTGTAAAATAGACAATGTTAATGACCTTTTAATGGATAATTTTCTTCTAAAAATAGCCATTTTATCTGTGAAGTCTTTGTATACATGTGTGCATGTAGACACGCTTACGTATGTCACGTCTGGAAAGAACTGAAGATGATCTTACGTCTTTTACATCATGAGCTAAAGTGCACTTCTTGGAAACTATTTATCTGTTTCAGGTTAGGTAAAGGAGCAAAATGCTTTGTTTCTGAGACTTAACCTCAGAATGTCTGCCTGGGGGGTTAAAACGAAGCATGAAAGTTCTCTATCCAACATCATTTTAAAAGCGTATGTAAGAAACAAGAAAATACGTTTGTATTGGTCATACAGATTAACAGTGTGCCACTTTCTCATTTTGAATTGGTACTTCTTCCCAAAACCCCACCAGATTTGATAGTGAGTGCAGTTTGCAATCAATATGTCAAAGATATTTTTATTGTAGACACTGACATAAGCTGAGAAAATCTGGATTTCTGTTAGAACAGCCAAAGGAGCAATGAATGGAAAAATAGCAAAGAGAATAGAAGTAAGCCTGTTATAAAGCTGTGCTACTGCTTTTTTCCATGACTCACGTTCATTTTGGGATGACTTAGTTGGTCTCATAATTGCTGAAGCTTACATAAAACTAAGGTTCATCATTCTGATGTGTAGGAATGTGTGCTTAGTCATTGACAATCATTTTCTTATTTGTTTTAGGAATATATGGATCCTATGAATGAATACAATGCCCTAAATGAAGCAAAGCAAATGATAGCAGTAGCAGATGAAAATCAAAACCATCACTTAGAGCTGGAAGAGATCCTGAAATACAGCGAGTACTTCACAGGCAGCAAGCTTATGGACTATGCACGTAATGTCCATGAGGAGTTCTGATCCTGCTCGCTTTTCCAGAGCTCTGAAGCACTTTCTTGTTTTCAAAAAAAATAAAACCGCAGGAAAAAACAAAAGAAATCCAACTCCCAAACAGACAGAATGTTACTTTGCTGCTATCTGTGTTATATGCCTACAGTGTGTTGTCCTAGACTAAAACGTAGTCCGTCCGTACATAAGATCTACAGCACTGTTGCCTTCGGTATGAGGGAAGAAAATTTGTCCATAAATGATCGGGCAGGTCCTGGACTACATGAGTTCACCCTGGTTTGTACAGTTAATCCAGCTGAAGCTTCAGCTGCTTTTGGTTAATCATGTTTGATGGAGGCTTAAATATTTAACTCTTCTTGTTGCCCTCATAGCTGCTGGTCCATGGAAATCACAAATAACACTGAGAGACGCTGGCTTTGGTAAAGGTGATTGTGGTTCACATATGTGTGTTCTGACCTCGTGAGAGTATCCATGCGTCGACTGGTGGGCTGGGATTTTTCTCAATGTGTCTCAACCTACTTATGTATTGTTGAGGATCTGATGTTTAATATTTAATAAGTTCTCCCTCCATTGCTAAACTATTTCTAGGAGCTGTGGGGAAGAACTTACTTTAAATGTTGGAGAGAAGCTCTTCTACTTACGGTTGAAAAGGAAAACTGTTTTTATAGTGTGCTAGGATTTGAATTTATGACTATGCTGGGAATGTGGGAAAATGGCTCATGTCTTTAAAAATCAGATTTCATTCTAAAATGAAGCCATGTCGAAGGTTTCTTTGTGGACTTCAAGATATTGGAGAGAGCAGTAGGATTCCCTTAGGTGTATGATTACTACTTAACTGAAGTCATTGTTAAACTTGGTTAAACTTACTTGCTTCTGTCCAGATGAATGATGCTGATGAACTCGTGAATGATGAAGCTGGCAGAAATACAGGCTTGGCTTTTCAACTGCTCCCGCCAGAGCAATACACAGTCAGCGCTTGGGAAGCTTTTTAATCTGTCTGGTTTTGGGTGATCTTGCAACACAAGGGTCATATCCACTACTGTCTGAAACAGAAAATGTATTTTTACTCTGGTTCCATCTTTACTGTAACAACCCCTCTTTCAAAAGGGGTGCCTGAAAATCCAAGCGAGATGTTATATTTGATTAAATTTATTCTCTTAATATAATGTAAATATAAGTATTGCTGTCTGTTTCTGTTTCACTACTCCCTCTTTCTCTTTTTTTATTGGATTTTTTGGGTTTTTTTTGTGAAATGGCTTGTATCAGAGTCTTTTTATATACTTCTAACGTTTTCTCATTAAATACTTTTCTCTGTGCTTTGGAAATGTTGCTGGGTTTAGGTTTGTCAGTGAACAGGAAAAACTGGAATTCTCCAGAGTACAAAATAAGACTTTTAAAGGAACTGTAAGATTGGGTTAAATGGGATAACTTCAGCTGATAACCTCATGCTAAAATGAGCTCAGAGCATCTGCCATGTAAGTCAGCCTCTGCTGCTGTCCACCCCTGTTACCAGCGCTCCGCATGCACTTGATTGCAGATAGTGAGATTTTCATATAGACAACCCCATGTCTAAAAATGTGATGCTTAATACAAGTCATTGGGAGGGCTGGTTTAGATTGACTGGCAAAAGGTCTAGCTTTTGCTTTGCTGTTAGTTATGAAGCCTTAGTTAAAAGACTCAGTGACTCACACTTCAAACTAAACAAAATGAAACATGAACGTAGTTTTGCGAGTGTTTTGTTCACAATCTAGTTAAGACAAAGGTTTTAGCAATATTGGTTGATAACTGTGTAAATGGGCTGCATCCTTGTGTTATACTCTGGTTGGTTGTACAATTCAGTTATTTAGATATAATTTGAGTGGACAAGTGCTGCCTTGTCATACTTGCTGCTCAGAAAGCAAGTTCCAGTTTGCAGCTGAAACGAGGAACTTTAACTGCCAGTAGAGGCAAAGATTATGCATATGCAGTCTGAATGTGATAATGTGATCCTGCAACCCTTTGGAAAATACAAGGTACCACAGTATCTAGCTAGCAACTGCAAAAATACTGAAGTATGTAGTGTTGTTGCAGCTTACAAATCCGAAACTTGAGGAATAGCTGCCAGCCCCCCAGTTTTAGCGTGTGCATGGAGTTCTGCACCTTAATGTGTTTTGTTCTTCTCTGCCAGAAATCAGGATCACATCTTAACTAACAGCTATAAGGATAAAGTGGACTGCATGGTGAGATTTGGAGATACATGAAACTGATTCCTGTCTTAGAAATTCAAACTATTCCAGGTTGTCTATAGACTTTTTCTTAAAGAACCTTCAAGTGTTTTATGTGCACTCAGTCTTTCTCAGATTCTGGTGGGTCTTTTCCCATTGGAACACCCTTACTTGCCTATAATCCCTGAGGAATCCAGTGGCTTTTTCTTTAAAGCCTTTTATTAAGGACAGCTTTTGAGTTTCGTGCTCTTTGCTTGTGTACATGAAGAAAGATAATCTGCCTGCTCTTGGTATGCGAGTGCTATGATCTCATGGACATAATTTCATCTTTAAGCTTGTATAGAGTAGCATAAGTATAGTAAAAAATGATACACTTACATGAAATAAAAGCAGAAAAGGGTCTTATTTCTGACCCATAGCATGACTCAGGTCACTTCTATGACGCTGTCTTCCACAACCAAACTAGCTGCATCAAGGCTCTCTTCTGAGAGCAGCCTGTGGTACATATGATCCCTTGGGAATGCCAGGCAGCATCTGAGAGGGGTTAATTTGCTTTGGTGAAAATCCAGCCAAGGAGTGAACTAGATGTGAAATGCTATATGATAATCACTGTGTGCTTCCCCTGTCTTATTTACTTGAATAATACTGCCACATTAAGGGATCCGGCAATATGACTGGTAACACTTAATGATGCCTTACATAAAGGTTGAATACTGAAGATGGATTTATTAAATGAGCATTTAATTTGTATTTAAGTATCCTTAACAAAAATACCAACGCTTCATTATGACTGCTCTAGTGTTTTGGGAGCTTTCAGTTTATATAGGTTTTTAACCTTACCTTGTTTGTGAACATCATAGCAGTTTGCATTTTCAGGTTCTAATTCAGTAAGTCAGTAATTATTCACTAGGTAAAGTCTGAAAGACAGTTGGAGGGAGGAAATCTGGTTAAATATTGCTGAGGGAATGATTTGAGTAGTGAGGCATAAATCCACTTAAATGGCATTGAGTGTAATCCTGCAGTGGGAAGAGAGGGTTAGGCTGTGTTTAACTAATGTAAGTAAACCATCTTTGATCACTGCAGGATGTCTTGTTAACATGGGCCTTTACATAGAAGTTGCTCAGGTCTCTTAGAACTAGAAGACCTAAAATTCTGATCTGAGATCAATAAGATCAAATGAGGAAAATTCTAATAGTGAGCCTGGAAAGATTAAACCCCCTAGTTCCAGGTGTGATCACTACTTTCTCCATGTGCTTGTGGTAGGTGAGGGCAGGATTGCATTCTCAGTGTGCTCTTTAGCCTCCTCCCTTGGTGGGCTGTTGCTGGCTCACACAGCTGGATGGGAAAGCTGCCTGGGGTTTGGATTCCAGAGGTAACATGCTTCTGTGGAGCAAAATAGACATCAGAAGTAGCTGGTACGTGAATATGGCACCTTCTGCTGTCCTAGAGCACGCCTCTGCTGGAACCTTTAATTCCATGGGAGGAAATAGTGGGGGAAGCACAAAGTCTCCGTTTTGGAGTTGGAGCTTCCTTTCTTTAGTGGCAGTGCAGTTTCTCTGATATGGAGTTGAAATGGAGACTGTAAATGCTTCTTCTGTGCAGCTTTTGCTAGCTCCTGAGGGCAGTATCAAGATGACTGACAATTTGCGGTTCCACATTCTTCCTGAGAAGAGAAATAGAGTATTAAGGTTGGTTTTTATGCAGCAGCGAAAGTCACTGGTCTGCCGTTAAGTCTCAGAGCAAGGGGAGCAAATCTGTGCTTTGCCTTTTAAGGAGGAAGCCCATGTGGGCTTTGTTTCATTTTACCTATGGCTTTCATCTGTGCAGGTTTTCAGGCATTACCTCTGTATTGCTTTAATACTCCTCTTTACAGTCACATGGATCATCTCTTTAGCTCTCCTGGCACTCACAGTGTGAGTTTAATTCTGTTCTACGTAGAGAGGTATGTACCTGGCTGAAGGCTCTCTATTTAAAGCTACGAATAGAAACTCTTTCCAAATGCTGTTCACCGTATTGTCTTTTTGCCTATTCATATTTTAGTTGTGAACTGCTAAAAATAGGGGAGGTGTGGGAGTGGGAAAAAGGATGGGGGCGTGGAGCACAAGCCAGGAATTTCCGAGCAACTGACATATGAACTTATTCTGATCACCAGTGGGTTAGAATCACTTCTCCAAGAGTTTGCAGCTATCAGAATTTAGCTGGGACAATAGTATTATGGGAGCTGTAAGATTTTACTCCCGTTTTTCTACTGTTTGGTTCTTGCTGCTGGCAGTCACTCTTAGCCACTGCTTGGGATTGAAATGCAAAGAACATGAATATCCTTTTCGTGACAAATGCTGCAAGGAGTGTGCCCCTGGTAAGTGATTTTTCACTGGATGTTGCTTATGCTTGCTCAATGTAATAGCTGTCAGTTAATAAAATACAGCTTGATGGAAATATCATCTTGATGTAGGAAGCATAACATGGAGAAAAAATGCTTGATGAGGAGGCTTTCAATCAGTCTAGACTGACAATTTCCATACCATACTAAATTTAGGAACCCTCCTTGTTGGAAGAGCTACATGTTCTTCAACTTCTTTTGTGTGACTCTGCTTCCTTAATAATAAAATGTGTCTCATTTTATTGTGAGAGTAGTAGCTGAGAAAAGATGGTAGCATTTATGTTACTGTCTTTCACCTATTGCATAAGGAAGCTCAGGAATCTTGTATAATGGAGAACTTTAGGTAGTTAATTCTGTTGCTGCAGATGGTTTTGAAGCTTTCTTTGAAGCGAAGTTTATGCTACATACGACTTGGGGGGTTTTCAAGGAAAAAGTATGCTTGATTCATAGCAGAGACTAGGAAGGCATAACTTGACAAGAAATGTGAGCTTCCTCCTTTCCTGTTGAAACTGAAGGAGGTTGAATTTTGGGGTTTGCATGATATTTCCCCACAATCTGAGTATCTCTGAAGGCAATGCAGTATTAAGAAGCGCAAATGCAAAATATCAAACCTCAAATACTTTAATAGTTGGGATTTCATAAAAATGACGTGGTGATGAAGAGTGACAGCAGTTAGCAGGTAATACTGCTTTTGGGGGACAGTCCCCTTAACAGAAGGGATTACTTGTAGTACCATCAGTGTTGACTGTTAAAAGAAGGGTACATGTACATGCCTAGAGGGAGTGTAGATCGTGTCTGCTGTTGGGGAAATGTGTCTTCATAGATCATGGAGTGAATAAGGATATAGAAGTGTATTACGTATATTGTAGTCACTGAAAGCCTCCTGCGTTTTGCCCCGATAGTACTCACTAAAACACAGAGAAAATTACAGTGAGCAAGAGACTTTTTGCTCATCATTAGCTGCAGAGTGGGGAAATGGAGAACCAAAATGAAAGGAAAGGTCTGTGAGAATAAGAATGTATTTAAGCTCAACTGTAAAACCCCAAGTAATTAAAGCCGTCTGTCATTCCTGCTTGGAGAGAAGCTAGTGAGATAGAAGGAACATATTTGACGCCTTTTCCAAACTCCACTGGTAACTTGCTGTTTCAGTTTGGGCACACAGGGATTGTCATCCTAGCACATTAGTCTGAACCTCTGTGTAAGTACTGAGTATCATTCAGGTTGGAATTTGTGGTGCAGGCTTTCAGAGCTCACTTCTAATGTCTCTTGTGATACACACATACTGTCTGGAATGGTAACAAATGCCTTGAATTGTGTCTTGCTGTTCATAAAATGGAGCTAGTGACATTTTTGATGTTAGGTGCCAATACAGATCAAAATATAGCCACACTTGTTTGTGCCTAAATGGGCTTTCAGAATGTCAGCAGGAGCTTCTCCAACCATTTATTCTTAGCTGCTTTACTAATGAATTTTAACTGCAAACCTGAGCAGTCCATTGCCATCTTTTGTACCTGTTTGAGATTACTTTGGGTTGAATTGTGTGATTTACCTTGCAAGGGAAGGTAGGTCTGTTATAAAGCCATTGTATTATGTTGGAGATCAGACATATTTCTATGCTAAAAGCCTGTCATCAGGCCCTTCTGGCCCCTTTTAGCTGCAGTGGGTCAGAACTTTGGGGATTGCAGCATATCTAAATCTGCTGAATGTTTTCAGCCAGAGTTGTAAGTGGAACTGTTAACTTTCTGGGCACTCTTCCATTCTAATGCATGAAAACGAAGAGGGTTTCCTTCAGATAGTAATCAGTTCTTTCTTGTCCTTATTTTAGGTGAAGAAATGAGCCACCGCTGCACTACAACAACAGACACAGTCTGTGTCCCCTGTAAAGATGAATACTTCAGTAGTGAGCACAACCTCGAGTTCTGCCGCATTTGTACAATCTGCAACACTAGTAAGTCAGCTTATAGTGGGCACGTGACTTTGGGTTTTGGGGAGGCAATCAGGTCTTCTTGTGCTTTCTTTTCTTTGCATGCTCCTCAAAGGCTCATGATGCCGTAAAGCTTGGCACTTGAGATGACCGAGTCCAGAGCTGGGTTATTGTTTCAGTAGCTGATGGTGGAGCCTTCAGAGAGAAGCAGGCTTGTACTGCTTGAAAACTGATGTCTTCAGAATTGTTAATAAATTATCTCTGCAGTTGTTTCTGCACACAACAGACGCTGAGTAATTCTGTTATTTAATTTCTTAACTTATTTCTTGTTTCTCCCTTGCCCTTTATTCCATTGTTGCTAGGAAAGGGGAGTGTGGAAGTGAAGAAGTGTGAGAAGACCTCTGACAGAGTTTGCATGTGTGTGGCAGGTTATATGCCAGATACCAGACAGAAACTGAGAAGTGGTAAGTTACTGGCATGTCAGACTCCAAACTCTTGTTCCCACTTAAGAAGGTTGTTATTCCTCATCTAAAAGCTATTGTCATTTGTCTCATTGGTAAATCTTAATGCTCTCCTTGTTAATATCCGTAATCAGTCAGTAGAGAGAACAGGAAACCTTGCCAGTTGCAGACTAAAATGAACCACTGAGTGCATTATGATACTTCTGACTCAGTGGCTATATATTTTAGAGCTCATGTGGGTTTTCTTGGGTCTGGTCTGTGAGCTATACTACTAGTATAAGCTATTAGTGTAGTTACTGTGTAGCTCTCATACAATTATGTTGCTAACTGATCTCATATTCTGCTGCTTTCTTTTTTCTCTAGAATGCTTACCATGTCCTGAAGGGTCTTATTCCATAGGGGGTTATGAGAAGTGTCAGCCTTGGACTAAGTATGTATCACTGATCCAACATCTTCAGAGCAACATTTTATCTTTACTTTCGTAGACTTCCAGTTTATTTCTATAGCAGTTGATGCCCAAGTCATGGTGTGCAGGGTAAACCTGCATTGAAGTCATTACTGCAGCTGTTTGAAAATGACACTGATTTATTTTACATCTTTAGCTGCAGCCTTCTTGGGAAGAAGACTCTTCGACCAGGGACAAAAACAGATGATGCTGTTTGCAGCAGCCAGGTCACGCAGGCAACTACCTCTCAGAGTACAACACCTGCTTTGAACCTTTCCACCACACACCACAAGAATAATACATCAACTGCAGTGTTCTTGCCATCCAGACCCAGCCCAATTCCTTCCATTTGTTCGGATATGAACAGCCCCACGGAGACTAACTGGGGTAAGGAGAGGGAATGGCCAAATGTAGTCTCTCTCTGTTTATTACTAGAGCTTGCCAGGAATTTCATGGAAATGAAACCACACTCTTTTTCAGAAGCTATATATGTATTTTATACAGTCTTCAGTGAGAGACACACAGGTTTCCACATTACTTCCCAGTCAGCTTGGCAGCTGGGATTTTGTGTAGGCTGTGTGCTTCAGGGGTACTTGTGGATATGTCTAGGTTCCTTCTTTTGAATCTGGGAAGCCATGGAAACTCCAGTTAGAGCCATGAATCTTTCTTAGTGTGGTGTTCTTCTGTTTTTCTTGCAGGGTCTGTATCACTTATCCTTATTTGTCTGATAATGCTCATGGTGAGTGGAATGTCCATCCTCCTGCTGATTATCCAAGCAGCCAAAAAGAAGACCAAGAGGAGGCCTCATAGAAACGACCATAAAGGTGAGTTTTCTTTTTATGTGGAAAAATGCATAGGAAAGAGAATAATCAGGGTCCTCTGAACTTTGCTAATTGTTCCAGTCATAATGAAGTCTACCTGGCCAAGTAGCACAGTGGCATCCAACAGTAGCTGATCCTCTATGTAGTCCTTATGCAGTGAAGATCAAAGTGTTTCAAGTTCATATTCTTATACAGCACAAATTCCCTTGCTTGTTGCCATGCAGAAGGATTCTCTCTCTGTTTTTAACTCTTCCCAGCTTTCTAAGCTAGCCTTTAATCCCTGCAAAAATGGTGTAATTATTGTGTGCAGGAAATTCTATTCAGTACAGAGAGGATCCAGTGTCAACAGACTTTAGAAGAGTGTATTGTGAAATCTTTTGCCAACATAGAAGTGAACTGTCTTAAAGTATCTCCTGCAAACAGAGGAAAAGTTTGACTGAGAAGAGCTGACCTCTCTATTCAGTATCAAGCAGCAGTTTAGCTCTTGAGTCAGCCCACAGCTGCCTCACGTTCCATTTAAAGAGTAATGGTAAAGTGTGTTTTCACTGTTCCTGACACTTGATGTTTCCCAGCCCTGACTGGAAAGACAGGCGCTGTCCCAAATGTCATCCGTAGGTGCCTCATCATCCATGAAACTAGGAAAGTCCCTGGCTTCTCTTTTCCTGTCCTTTCTGCTCTGCACACTTATTTATTTTATGTTTTATTACCTGTCTTTCAGAAGAAAACAGCTTTCGACTTCCTATCCAGGAAGAACAAATTGACTTCAATTCTAGTCTCATCAAAAACTGACTCCACATTCTGTTACTGTTTCCTGCGTTTCTGAGCCGATGGATTGTAGCAAAACATGATGTGTCAGTGTTCTGTGGCTGGATGTGGAGGGGGTGTAGCTGTTTAGTTGTGCTTCAGTTCCTCTGGGGCTCATTGAGTACTCCCTTTGGCGTTTGGAGCCATGGGAGTAGCTGTTCTTCGTGGAACGATGTGATTCTTTCTCATGGGCAGATGGTGTGCACAGCATCCCTGTTGCCAGGACTGAGTGGCTATAGTCCTCTGTGCATTTCTAGCCAGTTCTGTATATAAGGATAGGGAATTGTCTTTGAATTGAATAAAGTGTTGAGGAAGCTGTAAGAGCTGATCCTTGAGCAGACAGAAAATGGAAAGCCAAAGACCTGACTTACGACTGAGTTTATATCTCGTCTTACAGCTCTGAGATGCTGAAGCAGAGCCTGTCTCTCTTTTCTCAGTACAGGTATCTGCAGTGTTTCAGTTTGGTTCTCAAATAAACTTTCCTTATGTTAGGTGAAGAGTCTCCCCTGATGAACCTAGCCAGCTTCCTTTTTGCTTCCATTTCTTCATGTTATTTCTTCTTGGTCAAGTGGAGTAGCACCACAATCCTGGTGCTAGCTGTTAAGTGACTATTGAGAGATGGCTGCTCAATGCCATTTCTTTCTTCCCTGCATTTCTTCAAACACCCATTGAGAAGATGTCATGTTAACATATTGAGCAACATCCCCACTGTCAGCCCACCAAATGGAATTACGATCACCAAGTAGCTCCGGATCTCCAAGTGTTTGGAAATCTCCATGGAGATATTCGTGTATGTATAACGTAGAATATGTGGATCGCCAGAAGGCAAAGGGAATGGTAATTTCTGGTGAGAACATAAATAGTGGAAATTTGTTCAAAATAGGAGGAAAGGCAGAGTACTCACTGGAGACAGGTATTTTATATGCACAGGACCAAAGCATATGCTGAAATATGCAGTAGAAAATGTATTCAGGAATACAACTGGTGTCTACAAACACGTTAAACATTATATATTCTTATATGTTATACATATGGTATACTCAGCAATGATTTCCTGGTTTGAAATGCATATATAATGTATACAAACATTTGTATTATATACAAAGTGTGATAGTGACTTCTTGAAATAAATTGTAGTACCAGCCAGAAGTGCGTTTTGTGTATGATTGGAGAGTACAAATGAGCAAAAAGTTACTACAGTGTGTATTGTTCCAGTGTGTGCAAGTCGGTCCAGTGGCTTAGCAGGGTTTGAGTTCCACGCTGCCTTTAGAATGCTGTATGTAGTGTTTTTCTCCATGGTCTGGCCAGGCAGCAGAGCTGAATGTTGCTAGGATGTTCAAGATGGTAATGCTCAGCCCCTTCATAACACAGAGCCCCTGTGGTGAATGTAGAGGTCTTTGAAAGTGTGCTGTGTCCTAAATGCTGTCATCTTGCAGTGAGTTGGATGGCAGCGTACAGGGGATAAATCAGAGAGACGCATTCCAGGAAACACCCAATATGTTCTTAGAAGTGATGCTTATCATGTTTGTAGGCACTTCAGAGTCCATAAAGCTCATGTTAATGCTCGTAACTGAGCAAGGTGCAGATAACTACTGAGCCACCTAAGGCTGTAGGTTATGCAAGGGAAATGCAGCCCACAGGAACAGATGAGCTGTTGGCAGCAGAGCTCTTCGGTGGTGTGGGCTTATCACCTCATTCCAAGAATCTCACTTGTTTCCTGCCCTCTGGCTCAGCTGCACAGGAAGATGTCTGAGTGCACTGTTCTTGTGCCTCTCTACCACCTCATCAGGAAATGGGGAGATTTCCTGCAAACCAGGGCACGGGTTCCCTCTGGCTGAAGAAGCAACCGTTAACTGGCCCTGGCAGCACACAGCGGAGGCAGGGTAGCTGAGACACACTGCATTTGCTCATCAGCCTGTGGGAAATGGGCAGACAGTGCAGCCTGGCTTGATCCTGTGACAGCAAGTCATCCCAGGCTGGAATTGCTGGCTTTTGTGCTACTGGGAGCCAGGCTGTGCTGCTGTTGAACTGCATCCAGTCCCTCGCCAAGATGTATTATCCTATCAGAAGAGTTAAACCATAATAACACTTGATAGGATTGGAGGCATTTAGGATTTAATTTTGAGGATGTGGGTGCTGGTAGATTGCAGGTTTAAATAAACTAATGTGGATATTTCACCCTAAATGAAAGAATAACGGTGTTGATTTAATTGCCATGCTCATACTTGTTGCTCTTCTGTGCAAAACTTGCTTGGAGTTTTTGTTCCAATTCTCCCTAAAATGGCAGGAAGTAGTTAAAAATAGGCAGAGAACCTTGAACAACTTGGTGCTGCTTTCTGCCCACACTTGTCTTCCTACTTGCCAGAAATGAAACTTTCCCTTCTCAAAGGTATGGGCCCATGTCATGAAGTAAGTTCCTATTTTTGAACCATTTAGATTTCCCCTTTTTCAAGCACTTAGAGGAGACACAAAGTTTTGCAGCTTCATCTAAGCTGATAAAGATAGTGCTGTGCTGGAAGTATTTTCCAGTGTAGGGCAGTAAGCTTGAGGTGTCAGTTCTTCTTTTATTGTGCAAACCAATGGTAACTCTGGTTTTACTGTGACCTGTACTGGCCATGTGAATACTTGGTGGTATGTAAACGAAATGCATCTTGGTAGCCATAGAGCCTGATTCAGGAAGTCGCTTAAGTGCATGCCAAACTGCATGAATGTTGTTGACATATTTGGGCTCCTGATGGTTTTAAGAACCATCCCTACTGATAATTCCTTTTGTATTTCTGGGTGAGAATAACACCATTTTTTTCCTGAATAACTTCTTTTCAACTGCACTAGCCATGAGTTTACAGGCCACAGGGCCAGCCGCTTACACTGTCTCCTTGGAATTATGTAGTGACAGAGGGTAGGTCAGATGGCCACAATGAAATGGGAGGAAAATCAAACAAAAACCCCAACCACTATAGTCTTCAGAATTTCTATCTACAGTATTTTCTCTTACCTGTGAGGCTATCCCATATGGCTGCCTGGAGTTTTAGAAAGGCTATTTGTTCAACATGGAGAATTGGTTTGCTTATTGCTTTGCTGTGTTCAGTTTGGAGAAGGATTAAGACAAGAGTGGATGGCATTTGAGAGCCATAGTGGGAAAAAATACATGAATGAGCTGGGTTGGGAGTTCTTGAACACGCCTTTCAGACTGCACGTGTGGTAGTTAGCACGTATTTCGTGTTTCAGTAGTTATTACAGTTAAAAAGACAAACCACAGGTCTGTAAGTTTGTGCTTTTTGTGTTTATTTCCTCCTTGGTCTTTTTTGGTTTTTTGGTTTTCCTCTCTAAATACATGGCAAGTTTCCTCTCCTGTGACTAGCCCAGGTCTTTCATTTCCTGCATTTTCTCTTCACATTCTCCTGTGGCTTAGAAGCGCATCAAAGTGACTCAGATTTGCCATGAGAGACTTAGAAAGGTCACAGCCAATGACAGGCATCATACCCAGCGTGAAGCTGGGAAGGAAATACACAGGTTGGTAGCGTCAGGGAGTTTGTGGTTTTGCCTTTGTCTGGTTTGGTTCCCATCTCTGAAATGTCAGTTATGCTGCTGCCTGGCCCTGTGCCACTGGGGTTGTCTGCAAGGAGTCACCATTTTGGCAGCCAGGTTCTGCTAACAGCTAAGAGGTGACAGAGCCTCATTCAGCAGACCAAGGCAGAGCTGCCAAGTGCATGGTGCAGCATCCTTCGCACTGCTTGGAGAAGGATCCAGGCCTCCTTGCAAAGCCCTCGCTGTTTCAGGGTGAGAATGACTTGCCTTGGGAGCCCACATGTGCCACTGCATGAATGACCCATGTCTTTGCCATGTTGTTTGACTGCTTGGCCCCAGCCCTACCTGTGGCAGTTTTGCAGGGCAGTAATTCTCCCTGTGTGCCGAAAGAGGGCAGGTTAAGGGACTGCAAATACACTGTGGGCCCACAGGGTAGGCAGTCCTAGTCACTGCAAAACCTCAAGTCTGGCCTAAAGGTCAGCAGAGCTGGAAGGAACGCCACAACTTTGTCTTCTAGTTTCAGGCTGCAGGTAAATCATTTGTCCTGAAGGGGGTTTTTTACCCCAGTCTTTTGATAGTCCTTTGTGAGCTGTCCCTATTTATATGGTACCCTTCAAGACAGCTGATGCCCTTGTGCACCAGCCTCGCCACATGCCTGTTGTAGTACCAAACTGCACCCCTGGTTTGGCAGATCACGGTGTGTAACTCTTCTAGGCGTCATGGTAAAGATTGAGTAATCTTTTAAGTAAAGATTGAGTTACAATTGTTTCTCAAGAACACAGACAACTTTTGTGCAACAGAACATGAATTTTGTAGCTAGCAGTGGAGTCTTCTGTAGATGGGATGAAAATGATTTGCAAGCTGGAGCTTACGAAGCAGATTATACATCAGTTTACAAATATCATTAGTCATTCAGAAATTACATAGAATTCATGTGAACCTGTTGCTAGTAGAACTGTATGGCTCCTTTGGTCACCCATGATGGGTAATCAGCAAAATCTCAGTGTCAGGAAACCAAATCCTCTCCCTGGTAACCAAGCTCTCTCATGAATGACGTGAAGTCTGAGGAGCGTCAGTAAAGCCACTGGACTTGTGTGAAGTAATGGTTTGTTTGGGAAGTGGTTATGCTCTTTCTATTTTGTTCTTTTCAAAAGGTTGGTAATTGGGACAGACAAACTAATGGCTTCAGTTGCTCCAAGCAAAAAAGGAAACTGAAATGAAGTGATGTGGATAATGTTCAGCTCATGGTTGGATGTCCTAAAGGTGGGCAAATGTAGAATACACAGCCTGTTCTGCAGGTATTTGTAGGAGTTTGTACTCTGCAGGCAGAGGTACAAGCTGCCGCATTGGTGCACTCCAGTGGGTTGCAAGAATCCACTGGTTCTTCCTTCAAATCTCATCCCTAACACTAGAAGTGCTCCTCTGTGGAGCACAGAGGAAGGAGAAGGGGTTTAAGAGATCTGTAATAGCTTTTATTCTGTTCTGTCACAGTATGTTATGTTTTAGCCTTGATTTGTTCTGAGCTTTGTATGGGTATGGGCAGGTATGGCTGGAAGATAGTCCTTTCTTCTGCGTTTGGGGTGTTTCTGTGCCTCTCTTCCTTTGCTGAAGGAAGAAGAAACCCGTCTTCTCCAGGTCTCTTGATCCAGTGAGGCTGCATGCTCAGAACTCTGGGGCTCATTTATTGGAGACAATTATAAGAGATTAAGACCTTTTCACCCAAGACTGAGGAACTAGAGCTGGGCATGTAAGGGACCCTTGGGTCAAACTCCAGTACAGCCCCTTGTGGAGCCTTCCTTCAAAGACACAGTTTGGATGTTCCTTTATAATGCCAAGTGGGGACTCTGAACCCTGAGACATTTCCGAGCACATCAGCTCTATGTTCTTTTCTTTGCCTGTTTGAGACTCTGCTGTGTCTTCCTGTCCATGAAAAGGAGAAGGCACTTCAAGATACATGTACTCAAACACCCCTGAGGACCACGTTGCTTTCAGTGGCGTTTTAACCCTTGAGATTATAATGTCGAACATAGGCGTGGAACCTGCCAGCAGTGATATACATCACACACAGGACTGAGCGAGAAGAGGATTGACATGAAATATCACTACCTTACGTTAGAGACAGGTAAGATTAGCTCTAGAAAACCCCCAAAGATTTTAAAGCCAGATAGTCAGGTTGTTTCTGAAAGGTCACTGCTGACTTTAGAGATTTAGACTTGGCATATACCACTATTATCTGTGATCTGACTGTAAATGTTCTATCATCTGGCAGTATCTGTGCGCGACTGTGATGCTTGAACAAGGATGAAAACATGCAGAGACAGAAGAAAAACAAGATTGAAAAAAGGCAGAAGGAAATAAATTGTTAGTTCCTACTCTGATAAACACCAGGTATCACATATCACATGCGCTAAGTGCCTGCAGAGGGTTCCCTTGTGTGCCACCTGCCAGTTCTCTCCTTACGCCCTTTAGAGCTCCCTTCTCTGTTGCTGTGTTCACGATGCTGAGGAGAAATCTGGTTAATGTTCATATTGGGTATTTGAGCAGTGCTAGTTATTAATGTACATCTCTGAGCTTTGGAGGAACGACAAATTCCTCTGCCTGGAATGACTACGCTGTCCTTGGCCCTTCTGGTAGACATAGGCTCATCTGTTCCTACTGCTGTACTTGTAAAGATGAGGAAAGTCAGGCATCAGGAGGGATGGGGCAGCCACAGCTTCTCTGGGCAATCTGTGCCAGGGCCTCACCACCCTCACAGGGAAGAATTTCTTCCTAATATCTAAATCTCCCCTCTTTCAGTTTAAAGACTTACATGTACAGTTACTATACACAGTTACATGGTTAAATCCTTGAATGTTTCAAAATTCATTAGGTCAGGAATGAGATTAGGAATTAGATTTGATTTGGAAGCTGTGGCTGCGCCATCCCTGGCAGTGTTCAAGGCCAAGTTGGACAGGGCTTGGAGCAACCTGCTCCAGTGGGAGGTTTCCCTGCTTGATGAGCTTCAAGGTCCCTTCCAGTCCAAACCATTCTGTGAGCTCTAAGGCAGAATGGAGTAGTCTGAGAGTGCTGACATTCACACACTGATTTCATTTGCTTTAATTTTCAGTTGTATATCAACTTGCAAAATCCTTTGAAAATGGGATTATGTAGTGCTACATCTTGCTCTTAACCTGCTGCTCCCCTAATGGAGACACTGGTACATGGTTGCTTAGCCCTGCTTTTTGAAGACTTTGATGACATCAAGCAGAGTCTTTTCCCCGCCCCTGCCTAAGCAGGAAGAGTGCAGCCACAAAAAGCACAGTGTCTACCCACAGTGTCAAGGGAAGAGTGCTTTTGCAGGGAAGTCCTGATACAACCTCATCCTTGAGTGCTTTTGGGTTGTATAGCTCAAGATATGGCTGAGCAGACAAGTGATCGCCTCAAGTTTCGAGCCTGCTTGCTGGTGCTGATGTGCTTATGGCAGTGGACACAGCAAATTCTGGCAACAACATGCAGCGGTGGTGAACTGAGAGTCATCAGTAAAGGCGAAAAGAAATGCTGTCCCAAATGCATCTCGGACACAGGTAAGGGAATGATGTGTCTGTCCTCTTTCTGTTCATCAGCATTATGTCAACCAGGTAATTGAGTGTGGGGAATGTGGATGTGGATGTATCTTGAGTAACTGTATATGCAAAGCAAAATGGCAAAGACTTCCTTCTGCCCCCTGAATTCATAATGTGCCTTAGCTATAAACTTCAGAGTGGACTCGGGTTTTGGATTTGTTACGTGCTTATGCTTGCTATTCTGTAATGGGAAATTGAAAGTTGAGTTTCTGTGGGCTGGTTTTGCTCACAAGGAAAGAAGGAGTTCACCTAACCCTGACTCTGAGCCATTCAAACATGCTTTCAGTGTTTGTGCCGTTCAGACTTCAGAAGGAACACAAGGAGTGCTGCTCTCTGTAAGGCTGCCCTTTGCAATTCATGGTCCTAAAGAGTAGGAAGCATCCCACTTCAACCCTTCCATTCTGCTGCTGACCTGTTCGTGTCCCAGAAGTAAATGCACACCCAAGGTCTCAGGTGATCATTAGTTTCAACAGCCTGTTCTAACCTGTATCTCTGCCTGATCTTAGAATGGTGGTCATGGATTCTCCCTTGCTTGTAATTTTAAGTCAAATTAGGGCTGCATGACCTACAGCAAGGAGTACTCCTTCCTTTTCCATTTGTCCCAACTCAGAGTTGCTGGAAGCCCTGTCTAGCTAGTGTGGTAGTGCTGTTGTCCTGCAGGTCAGCAAACAGGAGCAGCTCAGTTACATCTTTCATTGATGCTAAGGTAGGAGTCAACATCCCACCTCTTAGTAGCTTCAGTACATCTGCCTTAGCCAGCAAGGACATTGAGTTCTCTGTCAAAGCAGTGAGTGGACAAATGGGATTTGTAGCCATGAGCAGCAAATAGGTGAAGAGCTATAGAGTCCTCAGTAGTGTGGAGACCCATGGGTATTTCCCTTCCCACTCAGATGTCACCCAGCATGAGGGAAGTAAGTCATTGCTTGGTGGGATCAACTCCAGGCTCACCCACTGGCAATACATAGCGAGAAGCAGCTCCAAGCTGTTTCCATGTTGCCAGACTTCAAGTTTTGAAGGACAGTAGGAGGAGGCCGGTTGGCATAGGAAGATGTGGGCAGTTCCTTGGTGGCCCTGTACGTTCCATCACCCACCTCAGGAAAGTGTCTTTGCTTGCTCTTTGCTCCTCAGTTTGGGTTTTTGAGCACAGCATTTCCATCTGTTTTTTTCTTTCTTTAAGGTTATACAGCTTCCTGGCTGAACAGCACTTTTCCTTAGCTGGTTTCCAGCTGCCCAAAGGAATGCTTGATGCTCTTCACTGATGAGATCTGTATATATAATCAGCCTTTGCTTTCAGGAACCCAGGAGCCTCTCAGAATTAGAAATGATATTTGGAATGCAAGCAAAAGTCATAACAGAACTCCTCTAGAAACAGAAGGACAAAGGGTAGGAAGGGTGCTGGCCTTATAACTTGGATTTAGACCCACTTCTGCCAACAGACTGTAGGAAGCAGCTGCTGTTGTTAGGAAAGACATGGAAAAGGAGCTTTAGCTTCATTGGCCAAGGGTCCTTTGGGCATCCCTCCTCTAAGATGGATGTGCCTAACTGGGAAGAGCTCTGGCAGTGTTCTCAGAGCTGACTGCATGGATAGTTAACATGTAATGCTTTGGGACACTAACAGTGCCCTCCTCATCTCACAGTGTCTAAACACTGTAGTAAAGCAAGCCTGCTGCCTTACTTCTGTCTACCATGACCTATGCTGGTATTCTGGATGAGAGAAGGGTTGCACTGGTAAGTCAGATAACCATGGTGTAAAAATTTGAGTGATGCTGAATTTGAGTACTGTAAACATTATCCACTATGCATGGGGGTGACACCTTTCTGGTACCTGCTTTTTCCACCACAGTGCACTAAGGAGCTACTTCACCTGTGTCAAGCCAGCCAGACTGATGCTGAAGTTAATTTCTGGCCTCTATGACAAAGGCAAATCTTAATTTCTTCCTTCTTCACAGGAGACAACAGCACATGTCAAAATACCCAGGACCATGACTGCAGATGTCATCAGGGATACAGCTGTGTTGACAGTGCATGTCTCTACTGCCAGAAACTGCCTGAGTGTGCAGCGGGCGAGGAGCTGGTGAAGCTTGGTAACTAAAGAAACACTAATGACTCTGAAATATAGAGTTCAATATAAGTGGCTGTTGAGCAGTAACTTCCTTCACTTACTATAATCTGCTTTTGGAAAGGCTTGTGATGCAGAGAGAAATGGCATTTACACTGTGACCTCTGTGACTAAGCCCCTTGCTTTCCTGTTTTGTAACTCTTCCCTTCTTAAATTTGAGACTTTCACACTCAGACCTGCAGTATTGCTTCCAAGCTTCTAGAGCTGTCAGTAGAAGACTTCTACTCTGTGTTGCCTCTTATCTTTACACCCTCTGCTGTCAGATCAGACTGTTCTGTACCAATTCTGCAAGGGATCTGCCCATACATTTCCTAAACATAAAGATGGCAAAAATTGCTTAGTTTTTCTCCAGGGGGCTGATTCATAATGCAGAAAGAGTGCATAGAAGTGCCTTGTGCTCTAATCTGTTGCATCCCCAACTTTCATAAAGGCACTGACCACTAATAATTCATGTTCTCTTTCCGTATAGGCAATGTAGACTTCACATTCAAATGTAAGCCATGTGAGATGGGAACCTATTCTAATGTGAAGAATGGCTGGTGCCGTAACTGGACGGAGTATGTATTTAGTGGTGCTTTTCCTCTTTAGAGATGTACATGATAAAACTCTCAAATAATTAATACTTAAATTAGAAGACAAAATGTAATCAAAGAAGAGATCACTGATGTGACTGAGTTTTTTATATTCAGCAGTATATGTTGTCTTTCTTCTTTGGCTCTGTAAATTGTTGCTCTCAAAGCAGAATTTAAGACAAACTCCTCTGTGTATTCAACTTGCTTCCAAGCCCAGCTCAAAGTGATGCAAAAGCATGCATCACTTGAAACAAGGGACAAATGAAGTATGTACATGAGTAATTGAAATGGAGTGTTATCTTGTTGGAGAATAGCCATAACTTTACCTGCATTGCTATAAAAAGGCAAAAAAGGAAGAGTGGAAGGAAGGAAGAAAGGGGGAGCCAAGAGAAAGGCTGGAGAGGAATGAAGCGCAAGGCAGGGACATTCTAAATGTCTTTTTTTTTTCTCTTCTTTTAGTTGTGAAAGCTCTGGGTTTCTAACAGTCAAGAAAGGCAACAGTACACATAATGCAGTGTGTGGTTTGCTTTCTAAGGAACTGGAGCAAGGTACTTTCTCACAATGATTTGATTTCCTTGGGCTTATAACTGTTCTCTACACTGCTTCAGTGGGTGACTTGCTGCATAGATACCATCCAGAGCTGTTATGTTTCTTGCAATATTAATACTGATAGAATTGTTGACCTGGGCAAAGATTCCCCCTTTAAAGCACTGTCAGTACAAAAAGTACAGAAAAGCCCAACAATTGTCCTTGAATGGCGCATAATTATTTGGCAAATTATCAATTTTCCATCGAACTGCTCTTACTGTTTTGCAAGATTTTCTTAGGAAGACCATAGCTTAGTTAGTCATCCGCTTCCTTTATGAGTATTAATTGAATGTACAACACCCAGAATTGATATTTCATGTCTTGTCATTGATCAAGTCAGATAGGAATAACTTTGCAAGTGTCTTGAAGCCAAGAAGCTGCACTACTGCCTCTCCCCCAACCCTTGTCCCTGCAGTGAATTGGTGCCTTTCAGCTCTGGGACCTTCATTTGGAGAGATTGTTAGTTCTGCTGAGCCAAACTGCAAAAAGGTGCTACTGTTAACTTCCTTCAGACAGACAAAGTGTGAAGATTTGGCTTGCTGTAGTGCTATTCAGGGACACATCAAAGCTGAATCCCTCAATAAAGCAAAACCCAAACTAGAGTAGGTAGAACAAATGATAGCTGCAAGAGGGGCACTGAACAATGAAGTGATGAGGCATGTGGTGTTATAGCATGAAGGCTTCTTACCACAGGCAGTGACCTATTGCACTTGACCGTGAGCATCTCCTTTTTATTGTTAATGCCTGCACTGTTTTTTTTCCCTTGGGAAATTATTTTCCACAGAGGAAATTAATCTCAGTTTTCTTGGGAAGAACTGCCTTTAACAATAGTATGACCACATGGACTTCTCAATCTTTATTAAATACATTTAATTGCAGATCCTATTGCGATTGACTCCCTCTCTACCACCATCCTTGCCATCCTGACAGCAGTGGCTCTGTTTGTTCTCATCTTGCTGACCTTCATCTTGCATTTCTGCATATGGTCACTGAAGAAAGAAAAATACCATGCAGCTGATGGTAAGTGCCCTGTTGTGGGCTTGTGTGTGGCTTTTCAGTGGTGAACAGCGTGTCAGAATGGAATAAATTGAGTTGAATAAATAGAGTAAATACAGATTTACTCTGATTTTTGGGCCTGTATCCTTGTCCTTTCCTCAGAGAGGGGCTGTACTGATAAAGGTAATGAGCAGCTAACTGTCGTGTATGAAGACCCCTTGAATATGCAAGTGCTTTTGCTTATTCTCACTGCAGATCTGGAACATATCTTCCCTAAGCAGCCAATGGCTCCACAACTGTCACACCACAGAGAAGAGACTTATAGCTGCCAGCTTCCAGAAGAAGAACATGGAGACAAAACACCAGAAGAAAAGCATTGCTACTTCCACTCTCAGACTATACAGTGAAACAGATGAATTGCAATGTGCTGTGAGAAGGGGAAGCTGAGCTCAGCTTTTCCAAAAAGCAGGGAGGGGCTGGGTGCATGAAGCATCATTATATACATAGCACTAAGGAATGGGCTTGGGGGAGTTTTGCTGTGTCTCCTCTCAACAAACTAGTGTTTAGAAGCAAAAACAACCTGCTCAGGCTGACATCCAGTTCAGCAGCATGGATTGTTTGATCTTCATTGATGCTCTATTCAACTTCCTTTGGGACCAGGTGCCCTTGTTTTTACTCTCTTTTGCATCTCCTGCACACGTCTCTGCGGTGCTCGCACAGATTGATACACATGTGGAAGGCCGGTGTCCCACCATCAGTCCCTTCAGTCCTAGGGGAAGTACAGTGGTACCTGCAGCGTTCAGACTATCTGTATTTCCAGGATATGTCCTCATGCTCATACTAAGGGAATAAGGTGGTGTTCCTAGCAAGCATATCTACTACACTTCTGTACAGGCAGTGCTTTTTATTCATGCCAAATTGCCCTCTTTGTTATGGAGGAAAGAGCCATTATTCTTAATCCATTCAGTCCTTTTCAATGCCAACAGAAGGTGTTGGATGAACCAGGCTCAGTGCAGAGTGAGACTGCTATGGCTGCATCATTTGTGCTTGCAGGGACTTTTGTATGCTTTTCTATGCTACGTTCTGTGATCCCCGCATTCTCTTCAGGGAAATGAGGGGAGAAAGGAGTGTCATTTATCCTCCTTCTCTTCTCTAACTCAGCAGCCCTTAGTACCTGGAATACAGAATTACAAAAGGGAGACTCAAATGAGGATCACACTGTCTAGAGAAAGACATTTGGTTTAATGCTCTCTTTTCACCCAGTTTATACAGTAGGAAAAGACAGTGGGAAACAGAGAATAGCCCGGCATTTGTTCCTGATACAAGAAAGTATCCCAGAAGAAAAAGAACCGGAACATCTGCTGGTGTATACCAGCACTTCTCCAGTGACTTGATCACTGGAAGATGGAATATGTTCCCCTCGCAGAAAATAGGAGGTTTTTTAAATGTCAGATTAGTGCTCCTCCAGCTTCACAGAGCTCTAACATGGCTGTAATGAATTATGTTAAAGGGGCAGGCTTTCAGCTGGGCTGGCTTGCTTGCAGTGAATTGATACTGCTTTCAAATAAGAGTCTAGCCTGTGGCTTCAACTCGTTAAAACTCAGCTAGTTAAAACTGTTATTGCAGCCATATGTGTTTTGTGGCTGCAATAATAGATTCAAAGCTCTGGATGCCTTCTTTTTTTTGGCCTTATGGTGAAAGCTGCTTGGAGTCAACTCTTATGACCATATCAGCTCTGGGCACAAGTGAGTTTTGAGTTGCCATTCGCATGGAAGGGTATAAATATCTCACAGTGCAGCCATTGCATCAGCTTCCTCATGGTGCCTTACAGAGAACGGAAGTAGTAGAGGGCTTCGAAATGAAATCCTAACAGAATAGTGGCATTTCTGTTAATCACCTTAGTAGTTACTCCAAGGGGATTATTCCAAGTCTGAATGACATGCTGGTTTCAGTAGGGCTCTGTGAAATGACAGCAGCTGTGGAGCAGGAGTTACTGCCTCCATAGCCGTGTGATGCAAAAGCACTTGAACAGAGAATCCTAAGAAGTGAGACAGGTTATTATGTTGATAAGCTAATCACTAGCTGCTGTGCTTCACGCCGGGCTTAGTGAGACAGGATAATGATCTACCTGGTGGACATTCACTGAGGTGACTCCATGGCCTCTCTAGGCAATCCAGTCCAGTAACTGATTTCAAGTCAGAGAAGTTCTGTTAGTTACAGTGTATATTAGCCATTATGAAGAAGAATTGACTCTTCAGCTTCTTTTTAAGCATTTATAATCATCTCTTCTCAGCTTCTGTAGGCTCTCATCCTACTTTACAGAAGGAACCACCTACTTGTGGATTCTAGACCTCTTAGTCTCTCTCAGAGCTCTTTCCACTTGGTCTTTCTTGAAGCCTTCTCTAGAGGAAGTCTTGGCAAGCTTGAATAGAGCTGGAGGATTAATTGTGTGATTTATGGACATGGTTTTATTGCTGAACATTTCTTTAGTGATTATGTCAAGAGGAGTTATTCTATCTTTGCTTTTTTTCTTCTGTGCCTCACAGAATCTTGCAACTGGGTGAAATAATTGTGAGGGATAATGAAGTGCAAAGGGTTATCCTTGTTCACTAGAATGTATTCCTCTGTAGTTCAAGTTTGACTCTTCCAGCTTCTCTGTGATTGTGTTTTCTGCATCTGGCATCTCTATACCTTCACTTTGCCTTCATGTAGAATGGGAGCAGAGATAGTGTGAGACATAATTGGGCTTTTCGATGTATTTTGCCTTCTTTGATCCTCTTAATGTTCATTCTGGTGTTACTGATAATTTTTCCCATAGGTATCTCTGTGAAATTTGCTTAAAAGAAGCGAGTTTTCCTCTGTTGCTGCAGGAATGTGTGTTTTCTTAATTGAGGTGGACTGGAGATTCAGCCAAGGAAAGGTGAAAGCATTGGATTGGATTAATAGGATAACTTCTTTAAAGTGTGAGACTGTCTCTGCCTTGCAAGCAGTTCGCTGTGGGATGTAATATACTCTGAAGTCTAAACCCTGGTTAGGAAAGATACTTAATGCTCCTATGTTGGCCATATTCTTGGCTCTGTATTGATTCTTCCCGGGGTTTTTCTAATGTTTTCAGCAAGATTTCTGATTGTGACCTTTTGTAAAGGTAAAATAAACTTGGAAAATGGAATGAAGTGCCTCTGTGATATAATTAAACAAATAGGAAAGGCAGGAGTTTATTCTTTAGCTTGTCCCAATGTTCTTGAGCACACTTAATTTTACTTTCCCAGTTCAGTTCCCCTCTCTGCCATTGCCTTCCTGACAATGGCAGAGAAGCAGCAACATTTGGAGGGCAAGAAAACCCCTGAACTATTTGAGGAATGAAAGATCTGAGTGTCTGCCTGTGCCTCTGGCAGCAGGCAGCAAGTCTTGGTGAGGTGTACAAGGCTTCCTGGGCTGTGGGTGTTGAATAGCTGACACTGCTGACACTTAATACTGAAACAAGATGATCAGAGCCATATTATTCATTGGAAACTTGCACAGTGGCCTTTAGGGTTTCTGTGTGCCTGGCTTGCAGAGCGGCTCCACTTCCTGCTTACCTCAACCACCTGACTTCAGGGCTGCTTTTTGATGGGAAAAGCAACCAATTTCCTGACTTCTTAAAGCTCCAATGCAGAGGGAAAAACCCAAAGTGTGAATCATTGCAGCCCTGGAGAATTTCGGAGAAAGAGCTCTTCTTTACATCAAAGGAAATGAAAGGTATTGGCTCAGAACGGTGAGCTTGTGAAGCGCAGTACTGAAGTTTCCATTCAGGAAGGAAGATAGCTTTATTTTATCAGTGTGCAGTTACTGCAGTGTTTGAAACCAGATCACGCCAAAATTTACAGCTCAAATCCCAGAGTTTATGGTTTTTTTTTTCAGGTTCTGATTTAAACTTCAGCATCTTCATACATGGACCGTAGATTAAAAGAAGCTTCTCTCTCAATGAAATGTGGATAACTATTATTTTCCTTCAGTCTTCAAAAGAGAAAATAAAATATCCCTGGAAAACATCCCAAAGTTTCTAGAGATTAAGTGATCAAGCAGATTTAGAAATACAGTGTTCACCTGTATGTAGGTAAAGTTTAAAAGGTGTATTTTGTGTTTTTAAAGGTGTATTTTCATGTAATTGTGTGTGGGACAGTTGGTAGTGCTTTAGGCCTTGTTTTATTAGGAGTTGTGCAGCACTTACCTTAAGCTCGTCTCTGAGTTGTCCTATGAGGAATCTAGTTGTAAAAGAAGTTCTTGAGCTACCAGGGATGATTAAAGGCTTGTTCCCATTTTATGGCAGGGGGTTGGGACTGGATGAGCTTTAAGGTCCTTTCCAACCTAAACCAGTCTGTGGTTCTGTGTCAAGTCAGTCAAGGACTTAAGAGCACGTGTGCTTCAATGCTGTTTAAAAGGGAACACCACTGACAACTTAAGTTGCTGTTAATAGAATAGGTTTTGTGGTTTCTTCAAAGCTGACATCACTCAACTGTGCCTGAGAGTCACTTGCCTTCCTCCGGAAAAAGGGGAAGCGGTCAGCACAGTGGGAATTGAAACTGGCCTTCAGGAGGGAAGCTTTTGTGTTTAAGGTCAGATTGGATGGGGCTTGGAGCGATCTGGTGTAGTGTAAGGTGTCCCTGTCCATGGCAGGGGGTTTGGGTCCCTTCCAACCCAAACCACTCTGTGATTCTATAATTCCTTTTTCAGTGCTACGCATATGTAGTGAGGTTCAGTGTGGGCTCATGGAATGCGTGGCTGTGCTGAGCTCTGGATGGATTTCTGCAATCTGTATGGAATCATTCGAGCAGAACCACCTGGGCTAAGAACTGTAAAATTAGCTTGTACCCACTAACTACAGACAATGATGTGAAGTATAGCAGACAGCAGAAATCAGCAGCTTTTAAGAGTTGATGCTCTGTGTTGTGCTTTCTCCCCCCAAACTGAAGACAAGCATGCTGTTGGGCACAAGTAAGGTACAATGTCGCCCAACAGTCTATGCCATGCTAGACATCAAGGAGCAGATGAGTGAAAAAGGAGAAACCTTAGCAGTAAATAACGCTAGGGAGGGGGGAGAAGAATATCTGGCTTTCCAGTTGACATACCCTTCAGGAGCCTGGCCAGACCAGGTCAAAGGCAAAGGCTTTGGGAGATTCATTGCCTGTGAATTCCTCAGGGCTCAGGGAATTCAATGAGTGTTTCATTGTATGGGTGTTTTCAATGGCAGGATAATCCTGCCATCTTGTGACCCTTGTGGATGTTGCAATGTGTGTGAGAGAGTCTTCATTACTGTAACTAAGAGGAAATTCAAGTTCCTGGTTTTCCCGCTGAGGTTCATACATGTTTGTCTATATAAGGTGAAAAGGAGCTGGACATGCGCAACACAGTCAAACTTAGCGTTTATCCTAGTTTTCTGTCTTCTGAACTTGTGAAAACCGTTTTGTTCTGCAATGGTTTGGGGGGTTTTCTATGCCAGTCAAAGAGCCACACGTGTGGTATAGTCGGGACAGCACTGATGTTTCTTTCTGGCCAACAAGACAACCTTTCTAGTTCAACCAGGCTTCTGGGGATTGTTCTCTAGCACTTTGGCCAGGCTGGCACTGTGTGTGTGTATGGCCGCATGCATCGGCCTTTATGCAGGCCACTTTGGAGCTTCAAGGGCTGCTTCTGGCCAAGGCCTGCATCATCCTCCTGATAGAGAAGCCCAAAATGATAGAGTGTCTCTAAAGGCAAAATCCTGTGGCCTTTGAGGCACTTGTTGAAAATCTTAAGAACCATATCTGGAAAAGAAGATGCAGTTATGGGGTGGTCTGAACACTGATCTAAAATATACCCAAGCCATTGTGTGTATGCATAGAGCAGCTGTGCTTGGGAGAAGGATGAGGGGTGTGGAGGGGAAGATGTTCCCAGCCTGTGATCTGTGGATTATTACTATTACGACTGTAACTTGTTCACTTACCAAGGCTCTCATAGACTGTAGCTGGGATGACATCTTTCAAGACTACACAGTTGGTGTGCAGTGCTGGGTTTGCATTCATCTCCAGAAGCCAGACATAGGGAAGGTGAATGGCAGTCAGGAAGCTGGGCTGGATCTCCTTGGAGTCAGAGGAGTGCCCTCTGGATGACTTAGTGACCACTTTGGAAGGTAGGAGCACTAATAAATCCCAACAAAATCCCTAACTTAGAATGCAAGCAGGACAGAGTAGAAGGGTTAAACAAAACCTCATTTTTGCATTCATTTACTTGCTTGAGAACAGCACTACACATTGTTTTGTGTCTCTAGCTGATGCTCTTTAGGTTAACGCTTCTCTGTAAGTATGCACTTGTGATTCTTAACATACCAGTTTCCATAACAGTTTGTAGTTGAGTCTTTTGGATACCATGAAATACTGTTATAAGGAATCTAGGACTCATTTTCATTTGAGGTGGCCATGGGATCAAAGCTAAGCAAACCTGGTACTGAGTTTTCAATGAACCCTTAGCCTTGATTTCCTGGTTTAGTTTCCAGTAGAAGCCACTTAAGGCACTAATTTTACTTATCTGTACTAGTCTCATCTCCATTTCCCTTTTGAATGCCAAGGGCTGAAGCTGCAAGCCACAGAATATGATGTCCAATTAGAAGCCTGTGTGAAACCAAACAGTTGACTTGTGTGTAATTCCATTTACTATTCCTTTCCCTTATAGCAAGAGAAACTGTTTGCTTCCTGCCTCCACCATATGGTGCTGCATCCTGTATATAGCACATGTAGGAGCTATCAGCAGTTTGTAAGGGGGGATATTTAATCGTGTAACAGCCCCAGGAGGATTTTATTCTCTTTAGATTGATTTAGGAATATAATTGGAAAGGTTTGTGTTTTTCCTGCAGCAGCAGTGAGTTTGCTTTGGCAACGTGATGGCCTTCACTTTGGCGCTTTCTTTTGCCAAGAATAAAATACAACAACAATTTTCACTTCTTTGAAATCCTTTATTAAGAGGCTGGCAAGTGAAGGCAGTGACACAAACGTCTTTGGTGGTGTTTTCAGAAGTGGAGCTGCTGCTGACAAACCTGCTTTACAGATGCCAACAGAGGGCACCGAAGTTACATATGTTTTTCTTGGCAAACCCATTCTCAGTAAGTGTTCTTTTTCCTCTGAAAAGCTCCTAAGATTTTGTGCTAACAGACAAACTCAATGAACCTTCATAATTGTCTTGATCAGGTTTTGGTTTCTTCTCCTTCAAAACAAATACAACTGACAGGAGGAAGAAAGCTCTCGGTGATATCTATCGCGCTGTTCGTCTTCTACATTCCCTATTATTGTGTTGTCTGAATGTCTCACAGTTTGGAAATGCACTTAACCTCTCCACAACCAGGGCAAGTTAATAAATGCCCTTTGTTCTATTCCAGGAAAAGCAGAGAGAATAAGGCCAAGATTCACCACATGTACGTGAATATCCTTAACTTTCATGGGAATTTCATGTAAATGAAATCCCTGTGCTTTTCTCTTCATCTGCCTTGCAGGTGCTCAGAATTTCCTAGCAAACATATGAGAAAGAAAGGAAACCAAACCCCAGAATTATCTGTCCTTGATTTTCTAACCATGGATCTTTTCCTTTAGGCTCTTCAAGTGATGAGAACAATAATGAGTGCCCTGTGGCTCTGGTCAGGAGTGCTGCTTGCAGTGTTTCTAAGGGATGAAGAGGTTACTGCTCCCTGCAGCCTGCCAGTACAATGTGTTCTGTCACACCAGACTTGCTCTGTCAAGACATCACAGGTAGGCTTAAAAACTTTAAATAGGGTTTCTCCAAAGGCTCTTGAACAACAGGTTCACTGCAGCCAGGTCCTGCACTACACCAGGATCTGGGGGCTTGTTTCTTGTTCTTTACGTAGTGCTGGATGCAGTGGTTTTGTTTCCATCTAGTTTGCTTACTATTGTAGTCTCACTGCTGTAGAATCCTCCTTACAGCAGCAGTTCAGTCTTTCAAAGCAGCGCTGAATGATGAGACTAGGTTCATGCAAAAGACCTGTCAAGGGTCCTTCCCTGTTGCCCCTGTGTTCAGGGAGCCTGACCTCTGGCTGGAGCTTTAAGCAGTACTGGAGTGTCAGTCAGAAATAGGAATGAAATAACTTGTCTGTATCCTGGGTGGAAATAGCTGAAGCTACACAGTCATGAGCCAAGCTCTGGAAAGGCTACTCAGATGTTGCTGACCCGGAAGGGGACCTGCTTAGCGATAGTGGAGACCAGAGGCTGAGGCAATGGGGTCTTTTCCACAGTCTTAACAAACTTCTGTGAGCCTTTTTTATCATCATGACCTGGGGTGGACACAGCCAAGTCTAAAGTATCCACATGGTACCTTGTGCTCTGGGGGGGAATGAAAAGCTCTGTCATTCAAATCAAAGGAACCGTCGCTGCTTTAACTAGGGATTTGAGTGTTATCTTCATTTAGGTACACCTCTGTCAAATTGGCAAGTAGCTTATCTGTGTTCAGTCTGTTCTCTGCTGATAAAGAGCTGAATCCCTTTATGGCTGATAAAAACCGTACACATCTGTTTTCCCAGCATACCTCTGGAGAGAAGCCCTTCTGCATGGCTGATGCAATGCCCTCTGAAAGCAGGTTCCTTGAGCATTTCAATGACACTGTCCAAAGCTGTGCAGTGACATAAGCATTTGTAAGGCAGCGCAAGGAAAATGCAGAAAGCCACATCCCTCACTTCAGCTCCCTCTTCTCTTAAGGCACTTCATTTTCTTCTCAGCTTACGTATGAATACGCAAAGCTCTACAGAACGCTGTGCTTTCTCATCAGGGCCCGCTGTTGTAGTCTGCGCTTCTAAGAACTCAGAGGGAGGAAAAACACCTTCCAGAAGCAGGATGCTGCAGGGCCTTCAAGAATCATTTTGGATGTTGCTGGGGGCATTTCTATCTCAGACAAATAAGGAAGAGGAAAAGGCATGATGAGCTGTAGGACTGGATGTGTAAGACCATGTTAAATCAGCATGAAGTGGATTCTACATGTGTCATGAAATAGGATGACAGGGAGAATAAGGCTATTTCTATGTTATTCTCTCTCAAAGGGAAGTTCCAGGTTCTAGCTGACTCTGTCTCCACTCAGTGTCCAGAAATCCTTGTCCTTCTTGTAATACTCGTAGAGAAACAGATTCTCTTTATCTCTCCATATGTAAAATACATAGGGATGTAATGGTCTTTAAATGCTGAAGCTTTTAAGGAGCCAAGTAGGAATTACCACAGTAGAGTGATACTGGATCTTCTATTCTACTTAAAGTTTACACAGCCGGGGCTTTGCATGCCAACCTTGCAA
This sequence comes from Psilopsiagon aurifrons, assembly GCA_025447955.1. Taxonomy (NCBI): domain Eukaryota; kingdom Metazoa; phylum Chordata; class Aves; order Psittaciformes; family Psittacidae; genus Psilopsiagon; species Psilopsiagon aurifrons. Next base: position 46,655 of record JAOEHY010010369.1, read on the forward strand.
AAGACAATTCCGCCTGAAATCTGAGAAGCACCAGTTTCTGTGTCTTTGCCATTTACCCTCCTTTGCCATTGACTTCCTGTACAAAGGAGTCTATTGTTCAGGTGCCTTACCCACTGCTGCATACATTAATTCCATTCTTTCATAGGGTTTGCTGTTCCCACTGCCCTTAGCTGGAATATGTTTGAGTTCCTTTCTGCTTTAGCAACAGCAGAATCTGCCAGATGGCTTTCTGTTATGTTTAGGCCAGGTGGCTTTAAAGGACTGTGCTGCATTGAAAGCACCTCAGTTGCTTTATCTAAGATTTCTTTTCCCCTTTCTTCTGGCTCTTCTTGTCTGTTTTACTCGCTCCTTACGAGCTTGTGCTGTCATTCTGACAGATTTTATGGACTCAGTGGCCTGACCTATACCTAAAGGTGGACATGGAGATGCTGATGCAGACATCAGAATCAATAATGATTGATTCTTCAGCATGGGGAGGGCGAGTTTTTCATTGCCTTTGATGGATACTCAGACAGAATAGGTCACTGTACTTGATGTGATGGTAGAGGCATTACACACTGATTTGTGCTGGCTGATCACCTGGCATGTTCTGGAGAAAGAAGAGACTGGGTGGGCTTTAAGACTTCAATACCTTTCATTATGACCTGCACTTTGCTGTGGAAATTCTGCACGCAACAGCTTCACCTGCAGTGAAAACTGCTCTTCCCATCCTGAGCAGTTAATGACAAGGTTTCTCTGTGCAGTGAACATGCAGGTGCCATGTCTTGATGCTGATCAATGGAACTGGAGGGGAAAACGAATCCTGCACTGATTTAATGCTCTATTTAATTGCTAGCACCACAGCCTGTGTCAACTGTGCTATGTTGGATATCTGGCCAATATCATACTTAATATTTCACAGTATCGTGCTCCTACCTTAAAGTTCTCATCAGTTAGAAAGTGACAACCGATGAGATGGAAGTAGCCCAGTTTGCGATCCAGTTTTTGCTTGGCTTCCAGGAAGCACTGCAGACTGATCTGCTACATCCTTTTCTGAAATGAAAGACAGGGAAAGGTGGAAACTGATCATTGGGAAGGAGTCAATGAAAGTCAGAGGTGTCCTCTGGCTTTAGGGACATTCTTCCTTCCTCTGCTTCCTGCAGAGCTTCTCCCTAGACTGAGTGAAATGAAACTCTATCTTGAACTTGGTTCTCCAGAGTACTGCAGTGGTGCATGGAGGAATCTCAGCCCTTGTCCCTTACTCTGAATGAACTGTCTGTACAATGTTTAGCTGTGTTCTCTCATTTACTCCTAGGGGGCAGCTGGATGTGAGCTGGACACAGCCATTTCTGACAGTGATGTCTCAGAAGCCCCTCACAGCTGTGCTGGACATGGTGTTTTGAAGAAGCCTAGTGAGTCACAGCAGCTTGTAGTAGAGGATGCTAAGCTTCACTCAGTTTGGAGTTGCAATGCACAGTGGGGAATTGCTGAGTGGAGAGAGATACCATAAAATTGGCTGAAAAGTTTCTGATCCCCTGAGATTTGGCAAATTCAACAACGTTTTCTTCTGAGCCTTTTTTCTGAACAAAAATGTATTTTAACAGTTAATTTCCTTTGTGTTTGGCTTTAAACTACCCCATTTCCAAAGTCAACCTGAGAAAGCTGTGTCCTCTGCCCTTTTCACCCAGCAACTCATGTTGGGAACTGATGCATCATTATACTCAGGCTGATGAAGTCTCAGGGACTCAGATAATTTCTTCAGTGAGACAAGAAGATGGTCAGAATCTGAATCTTCTTATCTCTCCTCCATGCTAGAGAGGATATAAGACCCTGACATGATTTTCATGGGGCAAAAATCAGACAGAGTGAATGGTGAGACCAAGTTAGACAGGAAAGAGACCACTAAAAGTGTAGTTCCTTTCCAGGCTGACAGGCTGAAGAGCTCTATGATGTGTACCTGATGTGTTAATGCAGGACCACAGCATTGACCAGGAACATGAGGACCATAATAGCATTTTTAGAGCTAACATTTACAATCACACTCTTTTTCTCAGCTGTTTGTTATTAAAACTAAACTCTGTGTTTTCACTTCTGTGTTTAGCATCTGCAGATAAATGGGTACTATGGGACCATCAATACCTTCTCGCTCAGTGTATGTGTTTCCTTGGGGGAAGTGATGTGTCTTCCTGCTATTCCTGTCACCCTAATGAGGCAGATGAGCACACCATCCACTTACAGTAAACACAGTGAAATCCCCGTCTTTGGGGAGCCCTTTGGACTTTCTGAACTTCTCATTAACGTAGCTGTTGAAATGCTCCATCCGCCAAATGGTCTCGTCTTTCAGCTGGCTGTACAGGGAGTTCTTCTTCTGCATGTACTGAAAGGTGGGAAAACACAGCAAAGGGAGGATTAGATTTCTGGCACTGAAGAGTAATGGCCTTGCACGGCAGGCATCCAGCTACCCTGAGTTGTTCCAGGCATCTGGAGGTGGGATGAATCCCAGGATCACACAGTAGAGGTGGAGGGAATAGAGCTCCTCACTAGCAGAGCTAAAACTGAGCCAGTGTCCTGACTCCCATTGTACAACACTGCCACAAGCAGAAATGTGCCTGACCGCCCTGACTCCCATTGTGCAACACTGCCACAAGCAGAAATGTGCCTGACCTGCATGGATGCTGTAGTGACAATTACCCAAGGTCAAAGCAGTGTTGTGTGACGGGGAGAGGTGCTTTCAAGTCACAGACATGATATTCTTTGGACTAAATCCAGTTCCAGTGCCTGGAAGTCTCCTACCTCTGGGAGAGATGTTATGGATGGATCCCCAGAGGGAACCAAGTTGAGGGTTTCTCTCTTCTGCTCATAAATCCCTGTGTCAGATGGAGTTAAGCCTTTCAGAAATCTTTTTTCTGCTTCCCAACTCAACTGTGGGACCTTTACTATGAGGTTGCCAAGCTTCTGGTTAGTGATGTGTCTCCTGATGCTTGTCTTTTGGAAAGACACTAGGAAAATGGCTGGTTCCGGGTGGGATGCTAGGGCAGGAAGGGAAGGAGAGCAGAATCAGCTGTAATTTGAAGAAGTCTGGCCTATTACCAGCTGCTCCTGCAAATTTCCTTTCCCTCTTCCCAGCAGGATTGCAGATAATTTGTGTTCTGCTAATAAGCACCTGTCCTCTGTTTATTATCACTCATGCCCTGGGATCCTACCGTAGCACCTGAATTCCCATGGGGATAGCTCTGTAGCTGAGCAAACAAACTATTCCAGGGAAACAAGTGGCACACTGATAGTAGCATATATTACAGGAAGCAGCTATAACCTGCTGTCCTGAACTGCACTTCTATAGGAACAGTAAAACTCCGTCTGAAGTGGGCTTGTCTGATGCCTCCCTAATGTGTATTTTGGTAGTTCTCAGAACACGGTGTGATTCTGGGAGCACAGAAGGGCTTTAAAAGCAAACTCTTTTCTTCCTTCTTTTAATTCTCTTTCATCAGGGCCACTTTTAACGACTTACAGGCTTCATTTGAAGTAAAAGCTGAGGTAGATGTGAGCAAGGAAGGCTTCGATTTTGTATGGGAGTAAATGCCAGCACACTTTTGTTCTGTTACAGCTCACAGTTGAGAAGGAGGACAAGCAAAGATGAAGGTGTAAGAATGGCAGCTCTCAAAGAACCCATCTGCATCTCACATCATTATGATTATTGTATTTCAGCACAATGGGATCAGCAGAATCCTTAGCCAAGATTAAGGTTGCTTTGAGCTAGGTAGCTGCAATCAAAGGCTTCTTGCCCTAAGAAGTTTATGGTCTGCAAATACAAGAGAGAATAATGGCAGGAAAAAGAGGTCTAGGGAAAGAAAGTGTCAGGTAACCAGGGAGCTGGTCCATGGCAGAGGCAGAACCTGCTCTGGTAAGGCTTCTGTTCTGCTCTATTGCCGTGCCTGACCACAAGCCCAAGTGCGTTTCCTGGCTGCAGAGATTTTGCATGCATGAAACCCTTATTTTTAGCCTTTCAAAAGTCCTTTTTGCTTCCCATCTGTCAACCTCACCCTCCCCTTCTGCTGAGCTGAGTGACCTCAGCTTACCTGGTTGGTCAGATGAACAGTAAGAACATCAGAAGCAGCATCCTAGTTGACACAGGTCAGCCTGACATAACCCTGGGCAAAGAGTAACAAGTATGGTGCCTTGCAGGCAATGAGGAGGTGAGACCAGACATCACTTCTTCCCTTCCAAAAGAGGCTGCTGAATGTACCTGTGAGAGCAGGATTTCAACGCGTGTCATAGCAGGCAGCTGTAATCCATGACCACTCAGAGCTCACACAAACCCACCGCCGGTTCAGTCACCCCATAGAATTCATCTCATTGTCCCTTCCTCCCAGGTTTTAAGGTGAGTGGCAGCAGAGGGCGCTTGTAGGAGGGGATTGGGATGCCAAAAGCAGCTCCGTGTGAGAGGAATGGAAGCTGTGCCGAGTACAAGAGCAAAAGGTAATTAAAGATTTACTAATATTTACTGGAGAATATACAAAGTTTATGTTTGGACACAAAGAGCCCTTCATGCAGCACCATTGCTTTTATTGCCAGAGTGATGTAATCTGGGAGTCGTTTCCCTTTATCATCAAAGGTTGCTGGATGGCTACAGAAATAACAAGGATATGCTGTTAAAACAATGCTAACAGCTTTCAAACGTGTATGAAGCCCCTTTCTTCAGAGCAAAAGCCATTCCTCACTACTAGAAATCAAGATGGGATCCAAGATAGGGTCCAACCACTTTCTCCCTTGGCACTTGTTCATGTCTGAGACCGCATTTTGGTCTAACTGAGGCCCTTGGTCTGATTTTGTTAGGCAGATGTTGTTTTGCTCCATGCACTGGCTGCTGCATAAGCACAGTCCAGCTTGTAAGATCGTCATTTTACAAGTCTTTCTTACCCTTTGCAATGAAGCCAACCATTCCTTTGTAACAAAAAGACGTGTGTGGATGAATGTAGGCAGGGAACATTGCTTGCTTTGGCCAGGGAAGCCCTTGGAAAGTTTGCTGTGTGTGCTGTGTTCTTTTGCAAGATAAAGTTGCCAAGCCAGGAGAGCAGGATGTGGCACAGGGTCAGTGTGAGGAACTGGTATCACCACTTTGCCAGGGCATGCAGTGATCACTCCATGGCATAACGCGCTTTTGCCATGCCAGTACTACTGTGTTATCACGACTGTACCCCACTGTTATTGCTGGCATGTCATGGCAATGCCATGCCTGGCTGGGCACCATGAAGTTTAGGGAGCCATGCATGCCTAGCTGTGCACACCAAAGGCAGCATCAAAGGCAGCTGGGAAGTGCAGCTCCTGGGATAATTGATCTTTTTTGCATTCCTCTTTGGAAGGTTTGTTCACTCATCTCAAAGCACTTGAAGTGATTTCATTATAATGCATTCCTCAGCTGAGGGAGGAACACTCAGGCAAAGGGAAATGGAGTTAACAGAATGCAAGTTGTGTTCAGTGGCTGAAACTCTTCTCATGACTTCTGCTGCCATATTTTTCCCTTCCTTTTCCCGCTGCTGTTCTCCACAAAACATTCTAATAGTGGCTTTTAGGGTATACATTATACAAAGAAGAACCTGCATAGTTAATTCATGCAAGGAATGAAATACGAAACAACCCCAACCCAAAATGTTAGTGACTGGTAGCCACTATTGATCAGTAGTATTGATTGAGGTCTAGACTTTTGCAGCACTGAAGCAGAGTTAAGAAGGTATTTGGGAGGCTTTATATTGTACTGCAGGGAACAGGTACTGCAGCTGTACCACTTGTAAAATGCCAGCTTTGTATAAGAAGCTGGGATTATATCTCATCACATCAGTTATTACTGCTGGGTATACTTCTATGAGCATTTCGGAGGATCACATAGGTATTTACATTGATTGCCACCATGATTGAGACAATTCACCTTTGCAAAGGGCAAAAAAGGCATTTCTCTCATTTTTTAAGTCCAGGCATAACGATTCTGGGAAGAATTCTTCCATCTTCAGTAACCTATGGGAGAGTCAAACACAAGTTGAAACCCCTGTCCAGAGCATTCATGCCTCTGCTACTTCCAGAGGTGATGGGGTTTTCTTTCTTGCTTGTGGACAATTGTGTGTGTGTGTTTGTATGTTTTTCCGGAGCTCCTCATTCCATCAGCTTTCAAGAAGCTATTTTATCCTTAAGATGTTCTTCATACAGTCAGTGTTTAGGAAACTGGTTGAGTTGGCTGCAGTGACCATGGTACAGGATTGCCAATTGGACTTTTGGTAGGTCAAAAATAAAGGAGCAGAAATGGCAATAAGCTTCTCTTCAGTTACAGTGGCCATGCTTCAAGAAGTTGTGGCCTTTCCAGTAGGACTCAAAACTGGGGAATTACTATGGCTGTTGTCTTTGGGGGAGGGCCTGGCACTCCCACAACTCCAGACATAGAGAAAGAAAGGAATTCAGTCTCTGATCTATGTCTTTGTGAAGAAAAAGTGCCTTTTCTAGAAGGTAAGAAAGAAATGAACCCCCATATGCTTCATGTACCCTCTACTGTTATGCATCCAGGAAAAAATGGTCCTTTCTGTTGGCGTGTTTCTGGTCGAGGCTCAAAGAGGTGAGGGTTCTTACTTGGAATTAGGGTTCCTATTGATGCTATTTATCACCTGCTCTTGCTCTCGCAGGCAGCACAAAAGCTCTGTCTTACTGGTGGGGTCTCTATTCTTGGGAATCTGGTAGGGAAGCTGTTCGCCTGTATGAGCAGAAACATAAAACTTGCCCTCATTGTCCCAGTCTGGAGGATAAAACTGACTTTGTCACTGTTGAAATAGTGCATCCCCTGCTCACTCAACGGTGCCACTGCTGTCACAGCATTCCAGCTGCAGAATTGCACTGAAACATACCCCTCCTGCGCTGCCAACTGCTCTCAAGGGGCAGCCGGACAAACGGCTACCAAAAGAGCTGGCAGGAAGGAAAAGGGAAAGGTGGCTGCTGTACATGGACTGGCAGGGCAGTAATACCACTCTTTCTACCACAGAGAAGCCTGCAGCAGTGTGCTGTGATGCTCAGGCTTGCCAGGGCACGGGTCTTGACCAGCTCCCAGGAGTAAAAGAATTGCCCCAGGGGCTGTGCTTAGGGAGTTTGTGTTTGTTATGCAAAGTGCTGCTCTGAGGGTGCCAGGCAGAGGTGTTGCTTTGGGAGACCTTGGGTTTATGCTTTAACGGTGGGAAAGCTGGGGAGTCAGGATGCTCCTATCAGACCAAAGGTAAAGAGCAATTCAACAAGGCTGGGGAGGAGGGAGGACTGTGTTTCTAACATGACTGGGATGGTTTGTGTGTAAACCTCTACTGCTCATTTCACTCTTCTTAGTCCATTTCAATGGTATCCTTTCTCCCAAAGCTGCTTTCTTCTCTAACCCTTTAATCCAGCTCTGATGTCCCCTCTTAAATCTGCCAAGAAGTCAAGGTTACCTGTTTCTCCTACCCCCAGGTGACCTCCTTTGAGCTCGGAATCACAACTCCAGCATTCCCAAGTTTTTCCCACCACCCTCTCCCTCTCAGGGCCCACAGGCACCTCTACCTTCTTTGAAATGGTAATAGGTCTCCTGGCACTTGATTTCACACCATTTGAGTGCATAATCCTCTCTTGTGTTGTCATAGATACGCTGCCAGCCTCTTTGCTGGTAATAGATGCTCACACTGCATAAGGAAAACAAAATAGAACAAGAGCCTCCCTTCTAATAACAAATACTTACTTAGCTCATATCCCTTGAACTCCTAATAATTTTCCATGCAGCCTGACCTGATATGCCCAGGAGGCCCTGGGTGGGGGATAAGGTGGGAAGCATTCATTAGAACTGCTCTAGGTGGACCTGCTGGTCTGAACTTGAGAGGCAGGAGGAGTAGCTGAGGATGCTAAAGAACATTATGATTCAGCAGCTTTAATGAGACCTTGTACCATTTCAGCAGGGTTTTTCCAATTAGGATGCTGCTGGTACCCATGGAATAGAAATGTTCAGAGTCCAGTCTTAATAAGGAGCTTCTCTGCTGAGGAGCGTAGGGAGAGATGACAAACAGCAATAGAAAAAGCTGTTTGTATACTGTGGAAACATAGCAAAGAAGTGCTGTCTGCAGCAGAGATTCTGTGGTGCTCGGTGGTGACAACATCTAGAGAAGAATGCCAGCATGCTGGAAAGAGCTCAGGAAGGAACGAAGGGAACTTCTGATCTGACAGTTTTTCTTGGGCAGGAATCTCTTCTTATTTTTCGCTTGTTCTGCATTTAGCACAACAGAATGTTGATCAACAGCAGTGGTTGCTAGCTCTACTGGTGATGCTAGCAGCTTTCCTACATGGTGTAACGAAGTGATTTCTGCACAGCCCAAACAGAAGAACTTTCATTAAACAAATCAAAGTACTTCATTCCTTCACAAAGATGCAGTTAGCTACTTCACCACTAGTGGCCTTCCTATGGGTACTTTCTATTTGATTTATCTTTAAATGGTTCCCCAGGTTTACCACTCCAAAAAGATAGGAAATCAAAGGAAAATTATTTAAGGCCAATGGATAACACTGCATCACTTTGTATCTGGTCATGCTGCTGCTCATATGAGTCTGCTGAGAGGACCTACTTACAGCCTAGCTCCATTAGATCGACTGATATAAAAATATGGTCCTTGTCCCACTGGTACTTTTAGTATCTCTTCTTTTGGCTGTTTTTCTTGAGGGTTTGCTTTACCCTGTGTTCTGTTCTCATCATTCTTAGCTTTCTCAAGCTTCACTTGAAAAGCAGCAGCAGAATTGGAGATGGAGAAACTTCAGATGAGCTGGGATCTTCTCCAGAAAATCCATATCTGGAAAGACAGCTGGTGCAGAAGAAGACACTGTAAGGTAACTGCTTCAGTTGGGTTTATAGGCATTGCATAAGCTGAGTACAAGTCATTCCAGATGGAAAGCTGGGGGTGGCTATGGCAGGGTCTGACAGACTGCAAGGTCTAGAGAGGTGTAGAGGTACAAAGGGAGAAGAGCAGGAAGAGCCTCCTAAAACGTGTTAACCATACACTATGCATTGAAACAGCTTCTCTTTCAACTGTAAAGCCTATATGAATTTTGGCAAGGCCGGGATGTGACAGCTCTGAGGTCCCCTGACAGGCAGCCACAAAGTGGGGTGGCACATGTGAACTGGTGTGACAATGACTGGAGGGGTGGGAATGGGAAACTTCAAACTGGGAGCTAATCCGTTCAGTCTTGCAGTGGTTCTGGTGCTTATTCTCAGGCACCAGGGCTCAAAAGCTAGTAAATTTGTAGGGGATAATAATACTTTTAAAGCGTAAAGTTAATGGATCTGCCTAATAAGTAAGTGCTGTTGGGTGGAGCTTGTATCTAGCTTTAGCAGTTATGAGGATCTTCCAGCTTCTTGGCTTTCTAGGAACGATAAACTAAACCAAAAGCATCACTTCCGAATCTTTCTCTGTCAAGTGTTTTTTCTCTATAATACATAGCAAAAGCTTTTCTTTTACAAGGCAGAATGAGACTTCATTACTTTACCCTCATGCTTTGTTGTATTTCAGGTCTCCGATGTTATTCATACAGCACAGACAATTCTCTGGTGCGGTCTACAATCAGCTTCTAAAGTAGCTGGAACAACTCAAGTACTATCTCACCCTGACAGAGACACAGGCCCAGAGGTCTAACACTGTGCTTTATAATGTATATTTGGGATATCAGTGCCCTCTTCTTCAGACTTATGGAAAACATACAAAGGCTTAATACTTCCAGAAACTATGCCTCTGTTGCCTCTTCAGCTTGGCCTTGCCCAAACCTTTTTGGAACAACACATGAATAGAAGAAAAAGTCCACTCTGTTCTAGTTCTGTTCCCATGGAATTAGGTGGTGGTAGGGAAGGAGGGAGCAGGATACTGGAGTTACATCCTCCTTTGACTGTTCTTTTATCATTGTTATAGTACAGCCTGTGGCTGCACGAGTATAAGCTTCCATCTCAATGACAAAGCTCCTTTGCCATAAGTGGAATAAGTGGTATTGGGTGCTGTTATCTCTCCTATTTTACAAGCAGTTGTTTTATGTCTTTGTTGCACTCTACCTATGAACACAGGTGCAGTGCATGGTGAACTCTGTGCCCAATAGTTGGGTTTCCCAGCAGGCTCCCACACCTGGTTCGCTTTGCTTTGGAATAAAGGAAGCAAATTGCAAATTCTTTGAGGCAAGACTTGCTTTAAATTCCTGCTTCATGTAATCCTTGGCACCAAAGGGTTCTACCACTAAAAGCCTCAGTGTTGTTACACACTGCAGCATTATCAGTGCTAATCCCTGGACTCCTGCCTTGAAGTTCCTCCTTACATTAAAATCAAAACATTGCAGCACACACTAAACAACCAGTTCAGACAAGCCAGGGCACAGCGTCCACGATGGGGAACCCTGCCTCAGCAATGTCTTGTAACCAACTTTATCCACAGTGAACAGCCAGCTGCAGACTCCAATTGCTCCCTGCAGGATGGTGTGACCATTGCATTGAGGAGGATCTCCAGCAGAGAGCAGTGCCTGGCTCTTGTGTCGCTCTCCTTTCGCCATCAGAGCACCAGACTGAACAAAACCACACCGTGTCCTTCGGAAGAGGCTGTCATAGGTGACTCAGTCAACGTTTTGGGGCAAGCAGTTTGAAAGCAGCTCAAAGGCAGGTTAATGCATTATGCATAAGCATCAGGGAAATAAAAAGCCATGCAGGAAAGCAGAACAGCTCAGCTGCTTCCTAAACCCAGAGCATGTTATGAAAAGGTTGTACCATAAGCAGTCCCACCCCTCCAGGTACTGGTATCTTCCACCAGTGGGGCTGATCTCTCTCCTCTGCCTTCACACGGGGTGTTAAAGTGCTGCTCTTGTTATTCTTTGATATGGGAGTGTAAATATTGATTTCTCTATTTTTAACATTTAATTGCTTGTTTCTAGATCCTGCCAGAGCTTTGGGCTCTTTTACCACTTCCCTCTTTGCCTGGATTGCTAAGAAATTAACCGATTTTAAACAGTCCCATTTATCCTGAGCCACGGACACGTGAAATATCCTGCAGTGATTGAAGTGCTGGTAAGGTATTCTTCCATTAGTCTGAACACGTACTTGTCTCTCCCTCTCTAATCTTTATACAGAGACCCAGGGGGTGGGAGCCTTTTATCATCTCTTCTGTCTAATTATAGAATCTCCCAGTATTCAAGATGAACCTTCATTTCACTGAGTCTTTTGACAAGTATTATTTAAGCAAGAGTCCTCTTAAGTCTTCATTTGGTTGTGTGTTTTGCATCGAGGCAAGGAGAAACAGGGATGCAGGGGGTATTCCTGTTGCCTGATTGCATAAATTTGAGGCAAGGACCTTTTCCCTTGTTTATCAGAGGTGGGATAAGATGGTTCTTGGGACTTGAGCTCTTGGGAAAGAACAGAGTGGCTTGGCTTGCACACTTCATCCCCAGAAAGGAGTGGGTATTCCAGAGGCTGAGTTTGTGCATCTGAACTCAGATCTGGGCTGTTTCTCTGTCCAAAAGGTGTTTGTGGTGGGGAGAGGGGAGAGCCATTGGGGAAACAGTCTTTAACTTGTCACAGAGACTAGCAACACGGAATGAAACAGCACGATTCCCTTCCAGAGAGCCCCCACCAGAGATTATCTTCTCACCGGGAGTCACCAGTGAGTTACATTGCTTGAGATAGCCCTGAATTCAGCTCATTAATTTCTTTGGGAATTGCATGTTGGCAGCATCTGGACAAGCAGCTCCTATCTCGGCTCTGCTCTCAGTGCACATGGGGATGAGCGCTGGCAGGGAGATGCAGGCTGCTTTGTTTCATTTGCTACCAAAGGGAAAAAAGCAAAGCTTAAAAGACAGACTTTCCTTTTTCCATGTAAAGGAAGGTTCAACAGTGTAGAAGCTGGCTGATTTCCCTAGAATGTAGCTGAAATTTGCATTTAAGAACACCAAATGAGCTAAACATCTTCCTAAAGACAAGCCCTAGAGATTACCTCTGTATTAAAAAGGTTTTCATTTGAAACAAATGAAGCTATTTCTTATTGCCAAAGCACAGAGCTGTGCTCGACAACGAACATGTCACAGAAATAACGCTCTTGGTTTGGGCATTGAAAGATCTGGGGCATTTCAGCCAAATTCTCCCTCCAAAGCAGTGGTTTCTTTTCAAAGGAGCTGCTTGCTAATGGATGGCTTGTGCTTTCCTTCATGTTCTCAACAAAACAGTCAGAATGTTGGTGTGCAATAATTTAATTTCATTAGATGTTTGTCAGCCAATCTCCATAATTTTGGTCTTGAACTATTTTAGAAGCAAAGAGATGGGCTTATATTTTCTCAGGGTTTAAATGAAGATGGTGTGAATTATGTGCAGTGTGTCTGGAATTCATGCTCTAAGTTTGGGCGGTATAAGAGGTAACTGGCATCAGATGAGAACCTGGTCGTAAAACTTAGCACAGTCAATAGCTAAACCAGGATGCAGTATTAACCCCTGATAGCTGATAAGGATCCAGTGTGTTGCTGGTAGCTTCCTTGCATCTTGGATCCGATATTCTTTCTCCTCTTGGTTGGCAGAAGCATCTCAGCCTGACCTGCAAAAGGAGGGATCATCATGCTTATGTCTGCCTGTTTAATGATGTCTCTGTAGCACTTCCTTAGTAACAGGCACTAATACAAACAGTGATTGCTGGTGATAATAAAGAGATGGTGCTGCCACATCCAGAATTTATGTAAAGCCTTTGTTATCAAGAACATTTTAGGCATCATCTTGTTTGTCTGGAGGGGTGGATCTGCAACACCTCAAAACAACAGCTCAATGTTTTTACCAATGGATATCTGATGACAGCGGGTTGGAGATCACAGTTTTGGTGATCTGATGAGAACTCAGGCTTTGAGGATTTGCCAAATCATATTTGGAGTAAGGAACATTCAATCCAAGTATCATACTAGAGATGCAAATAGCTGTTCGGTGTGTAAGCCAGTGCTGCTGTCATGAGATGATGCAGAATCACTTCACCATCTTAGTGATAAACCTCTCTGTACCATGTCTTCATGGAGATTAGAGGTATTCTGAACAACCACAATTTTCATGCCTTTTAGCCCCATCTTTCAGAGACTAAAGCTATATCTTAAGCCAACAAGAAGGAATGGAAATTCTAACCTTTGCTGGGCAGTTCTTAAACACTTTAGCAGAGCTCTACCTGCATCTCATCTGCCTTTAGTTTGGAGAATTTGCACCTGACTTCTAGTCAGGCCATGGACAGCTTCTAAAGAAGCAAAACATCCTGTGATGGAGCAGGTTTGCACTCTGGAAGGGTACAGACTGCCTTACTTCATTGACTGAAGCACAGTGAATCCTCAACAGCAAGCAGAGGCTCAGCAACTCAGCCTGCTTCTGCTTTATTCTGAGTCTGCCATGCCTGTCTGGGAGGATCAGAAGGCCTTCAGTGCTTTAAACATAGGCTGATCCTCTGGCAACAGCTGCCTGGAGGCTGGTGCTGGTCACACGAGGGCTTCTGGTGCTGAAAACACACTCCAGTTTTCCTGGAGTCTTGTGTTCAGCTTTGTGGCCCCAGCACAAGAGGGATGTGGAGCTGCTGGAGTGAGGCCGTGGGGATGCTCCAAAGACTGGAGCAGCTCTGCTCTGGAAGCAGGCTGAGAGAGCTAGGCCTGTGTTTTCTTATGTGGTAACTCCCCTTTCACCCCACAACTAAAAGGGATGAGAAACATTGATGGAAGTTGGAATTTGGCTTCCATTCAGCCTCTCTTTTGGCCCGGCATCCTCCAGTGTGGCCGTGCCAAGCCGGTGTGAATGCCCTGGCACTCCTCCTCCCTGCGGTCACCGTGACCTTCAGGAACGTTTTCTTTTCCTGTTCATACACAATGCTCCTGATTAGCTCCAGTGCTCACCCGGAGCCAGGCGGGATCCTGACCTTGCCTTACCTTCAGCCTTCCTGGATTACCTCTCATGGCCAACCCACCCAACCCCTCTCTGGTCATATAGAGAGCAGCTCGTAGTGGGAGGATGGCAGTGTTGTAACCTGCAAATACCTTCAGCAAACGTTACACCCTCTAGGAAATATTGCCTAATTGTTGGAGAAGGGGAGAGGCTGATGGGTACAGGGCTAAGAGAGGAGTTTCCTTCACTGAAAATGCTCATATGTGCTGCTTTACCTATGGTGAAATGAGGTATTCCACAGGGAATTACCAGAGGAGACTGAGCTGTATATTTGCCTGTTTTCCTTTTTAAATGCACTTTGGACAACTTTTTTCCACCCTTTCTGTTTGAATCTTCAATGCTTACCATGTAATTCAAAGAACAACAGAGGTTTTCCTTTGGGTGGGTAGAGGAAGGGGTATTCATCACCTCTCCTTCTTCTACCTGTTCTATTCTGCCTCGTTGCATGAATGTAGAGGCCTCTAAAACCTGAGGTTTGTGTAACTTCACCAATAGCTTTAAAAGTCATTAGAGTAAGCAATGGCAAAGTGGCTGCATAGTCCTTATTACCTTGGAAAACCAGGCTAGGAAAAACTGCAGTAGAGAAGAATGTGGCTGCCAACACAGGTACAGTTGGAGACAGAGCGTGTTTAATTCACTCTTCAAAGACTTTCTGTGACTTGATCAGCTTTACAAGTGACATTTGAGTCATCAGGTTTGGGAATCAGGCAGTGGGGCAGCTTGCTGCTGCATTTGGTCTCTTGCTGAAGTATATAAAGCTGGAACGTTTTGATGTGAAAAGCCCTTTTGCATTCATGTTTCTGAAAGCCTTATGGGATCCATATGAAATACAAGTATAACAAACTAGTCCCTTGACTGTAAGATAGATCAAGATTTATATAAGAGACCTATTTCCGTGCTAGGAGATGCAATAATAAGGTTATAATTCTTTTTCAAGGTGCTCATGAAATCCAAGGAGCGCTGTATCAAACAAAGCCCAGTAAAAAGTCAAATATTAAACCATGGAAAATTCCTTCAAAAAATAATGTTCTACATCATTACTTATGCAGAACCTGAAGTCAAGCAATGGAGTCTTGTTATTCAACAGCCAGGAAAAGCATGGAATAGGGAACTAATGTCACAGACATGGACGCATGCTGCAGGTAGGGGGAGACAGCAGGTCTCAGGGTCTGGAATTCCCTCAGTTTTTGTCAGCAGATTGGTTTCACAAACCATCCTCTGGAAGGAGGCAAGCTCCATAACAGTGCTGATGTTTGCTTGCTGAAGAAACCAATCTTGCTTTTACTGCGGGAATGCTTTTTAATGCTTCTCTCTGAATAGATGCAAGCTGAGGATGAAAACCACTGTTTCAGTGGTTTATGAGATGCTTTAGCAGCTCTTGCTCCTGCTCATCCCGGAGTTCAGGTGAGCAGCACTGTTCCATCCCAAAGCCACTGAGCCAAACTCAGTGCACAGGGCTGGGAGTAGCACCGCAGGGGCTGGGTACCAGCTCCAGCCCTACTGTGGGAGAGCAGCACTATCAGGACAATCTCTTTCATTGAAGGATTTTTGAGCAGTGACTCATGTGCTGGTGGTGTGTGTGCTCCCAGTGCCCTTTCCCACAGCTAACTGGAGGGTCAGAGCAACATGTCTCTCAGAGAACAATGTTTTCATCATGTTTGGAGGCTGCTCCCACCCCTACATGGACTAATTCCCAAAGTATCTCTGGAGCAAAATTCCAAGCAGGTTTTTCCTAACTTGGCATTGCTGTTTTCCAGTGGGAGCAGTGTTTCTTACAGGGTTATTTTATAGGGGGTCACAGTACGATCTAGGAGGGAAAAACCTGCCTTGTGGAGGCAGCCTGGGAGCACTGTGCATGCTGAAAATGGGAGGGTGTTGAAACATTGGCACAGGTTGCCCAGAGAGGTGATGGATGCACCATCCCTGGACACAGTCAAGGCTAGACTGGATGTGGTTCTGAGCAAACTGATCTAGATGAAGATATCCCTGCTCATTGCAGGGGCGTAGAACTGAAATGAGGTCCCTTCCAACCTAGACTATTCTAGGATGTTCTTGAGTGTGCAGCAGGGTTGTAGGGGTCAGAAAGCATCATCTCCCCTTGGCCCTGCAAGAAACCCACGGCGGGAGACAGGAAAACTCATATACTTGTCTAGACTTCAGTTTTCTCACCTGTACAATGGAAAACCCCACTTTTTGCATGTTGTGGACAAGAATAGGTAATTATTGGATATGTTTGCTGAGCAACACATGCTTGGGCCTCCCAGCAGTGAACTGTGTGGTCCCCATCCAGAATTGGGCTGCAGCTTGATTGTGGTGTGTGTAGGTTTTATTTCAGTTCCACAGGGAAACAATAGGAAGCAGTGCATCACACAGCAGCTTTCCCAGAGAAGCTTATTAGCCTGGCCTTGTCTCCCCCTGCACAGCAGGCCATAGGCATGTGGAAATTAATGTTTAAGCCCCAATTCTGACACAAAGCTGTGCAGTTAGGAGAATCCTCCAGATTCAAACATGAAATCCAAGTGTTTTGGATGGTTACTGCTACAGTTTTGTACCAAGGCCACTAAAACCGCCCAACACCTGTGGGAGGTTCAGCACATGAGCCCATTTCATGTAATCTGTCACAGAAACCCTATGTATTACAACCTATCCCCTTCCACCAGGTGTTTCTTGTGGCACAACTGAGCAGCTGAGATCAGCTGAATCCCAATTTACACCTCCACACTTGCAGGTGAATTCCCTTCACCTCCTCACACCTCATTAGCAATCTGTCTTCCACCAGCAGAGCACAGGAGCTCATCATGGAGATCAGCCATGAGGCCAGTCTACCCTTGTGTCTCATCCCTGATGCTGAACAGAGCTTCAGCAGAGAGCCCTGGAGGCTGCAGGGCACTAAGCTGGAGGAAGGATGGCTTCACTGCTTTGGAGGTAGGGGGGAAAGGTTTCTGCTGAGGAAGCAGAGGTGAACCCAGGGGACTGGTGAAGCTGGGGCAGAGCTGAACTGTGTGCTGTGCCATGCTCTGCTTCTTTCTGGTGGGCCAGGACCTGTAGCTAGGGCCTTACTGTACTGAGGAAAAGGGAGAATACGTGAAAGAGCTGTTGTTAAAGTGTCCTATCCCCTCCATGCCTTTCCCTTTGTTTTATTGTGCTGTTTCTAAAATTGCTTTCTTGTTTGAACCGCTTCCCTCCCCTCCTGTTCCCCCACTTTTCCCATTTTGGCAGGGAAAGGCCCTGCTCTTGACACAGCATCCAAGGTAGATGCTGTGACCAGTCCTGGTTCCCAGGCTTGACCAAAGACTTGCCAGGTTCTTTGTTCCTGTGTGGACTATGAGGAGCCCTTTGCATGTTTTTCAGGTGATTTAATCCTCAGTCGGCCATGCCTCCGATGGCTCTGCTGCTGCAGGCGCATTGCTGCAAGGAAGAGCACTGAAACCTTCTCTATGAGTTGTCTCATCCTGCAGATGATGGCTTTGTGAAGAACAAAGCAGAGGACCATTACAATAAGAGGAGTGTGCTTTGCTGAGTGCAGAACATTTGCAGCTCTTAATGATGCAGAACCTCTGTTGGGTGCCTGTGGGGAAGGGGTGACTCTGGGCTGTGTGTAAGAGCTGTTAATATTTGTTTCACACTAACAAAGGCTGGAATGTTGCAGGCAGGAGGAAAGGTTCTTTCCTTTCCTGCCCACAGAACTCTGACACATCTGCTTTCTGCTCTGCGCCAAAGCTTGAGCCCATTGCAAGCTAACCAGCATCCCAGTGTTCACAACAGCAGTTCTAACTGCCCTAGCTTGCAGCATTCCCAGCGTTCAGACACAGTTACACCCTCGACAAAATCAGCCTCTGGAAGCCCAGGGTCTTACTGACATTCCTATGAAACAGTTCTGAGCTTTTTTTAAGCACAGCTTATGCCACATGGTGGAGACCAACAAGTAGAGATCAACCTTTGGCCATTGGTTTGCTTTGTCCATGGTAGGTTGTGCCAGAGGGAAAACCAGAAAACAGCACAAGGCAGTAACTCACAGGAGCTGGAGGAAGCAGTTACAGAACTAAAAAGTGGAATCATAGGGGATGAAGTTCACTGCTTACAGGTACATAAACTCATAGGGCAGCAATGGTGAACTACTGCCAGAGGTCTGGGCCAATGCTCATGAGCTGCAAATATTCTTAAGCTCAAGAACAGAAACCAGAACTGCTTGTTGTCACAGGAGCACAGGGAGATGGATGCTAAGGCTGCTTTGGCAGCGAAGAGACAAGTGTGTGACTCCCTTAGACAAGGACCTGCATTTTCTAGGGCATCTGGAAGGTTCAAAGATTCTGTAGCTCATCTTTGCATCAATGAAACATCCAAATGAGTGACTGCAGCAGCTCACTGCACACACACATACGGATATATATATGTCATGCCTCTTAAAACTGGATCCAACACTGAATAAGAGCTTTAATAGTACTAGGGCATCTAGACTAGGTCTTGCTTTGCCTAGAGATGTTGAGGTCTCTTCCAACTTGCTATTCTGTGATTAATATTTTATATATATTTTACGTATATTTATCTATTCAAGAAAAGCAGCAGTGTAAGTGACAAGGGCCAAGTTCTGATTTTCCTCACAGGTGAATTCCCTGCCTCCAGTTTCCTGCCCGGATAGCTGACTTCCAGGATTCATAGGAAATGAGCAGGAGTGGTAGTTGTGAAAGAAAACGTGGTGGCTTGGTTTGGATTTAAGATAAACTACTGCCAAGGAGTTGCTCCTGCCCGTTGTTGCAACAGAGTCACCCCACTATGCAGAGTCTCCCCCACATTTGCTTGCTCTGGTCACTTGATGTGTATTATGGTCAAGATGGAATAAGCACAGTGACCTTCCCTAAAACACAGGGATGCTGTCAGCGCTACCAGTAGAAAGCCAATCTATGAGGGCTGAGAGCTACTACAAACCCAAAGCCAGCCCTCTCTGTGTTCAGCTGTGTACCTTTGCCTCCCTGGATGATGTTCAGTATTCTTTTATTCACTGTGGAATTTTCTTCAGGCGTTTCATTTCATGTACCACACTGGGAGCCTCTCAAAAGCCTCCTAAGCACGACCTGTTCCTTGGCAGGGCTTTTCCTGAGACTAAATGCCGTACTCAGTGCCGTACCAGTCGGGCTAACCAGGCATGTGCCCTCTTTTCAAAGTGCCTTTCAGAATCCACCACTGCTCAAGTCCGGACCTGTCTCTTGGATGCCTCCTGCCCTGTGAAGCGATGCCAGAGGAGGCAGGAGGCTTCATCCTTCTGCCCTCCTTGGGAAGGCGAGAAGGATGCCCAGATGCTATTGGAAATGGATTTCAGATGAAAGCTACTAGTCCAGTAGCCCAAGGGCAAGCTATGTCAATGGTTTCTGTGAGTTTTACAGCGATGGGATTGTGACGGGCTATGGGTTGTTCCAGCTCTTTCTTTCTGTACTTTGTGAGCTCCTCAGTCCCTGACAGGGCCCCATCTGTTGCTGGAAGTTACTGGCAGTGCGTTGCAGTTCGGAAAAGCAGTTGTTTCACACTCAGACGGGGCCAGGTTTTCATGCATGTTGTCAATCAGGTTTTGCATAAGCCACAAAGCCCATCCCACAGAGCCGTGCTGCTCGCTATTTTTACCTTATCCTTGTGGAGAGCTTAACCATCTATGTGGCATAGCCAGTCATCTGGAGACTGTTTTACACTCCTTCCCTGGAGCTTCACGTGAGGGAACTGTCCCTCATAGTGCTCCAGACCTTGGCTTCTCTTTGGAGACACTCTGCATCTAACGCCTTGCGACACAAATGGATGCTGTCGGCCAGGCTGAGGAGACTCTTGCTTCATCCCAGCACCAAATACCAGTAGAAGGTCGTTGTGATTTTGGAGCAGAGGTGGGCTGCTCACTTAGGAAACAGTTTTACGTTAGTGAGGTATGTGCAGGTTGAGATACATTCAGTGTCCTGGTGGCTTTGTGCTGTCAGAGGTATCTTTCTGGCAATGTTCAAGGCCAGGCTGGATGGGGCTTGGAGCAAGCTGCTCTAGTGGAAGGTGTCCCTGCCCATGGCAGGGGGTTGGAGCTGAATGAGCTTTAAGGTCCCTTCAGCCCAAACCAGTCTGGGGTTCTATGATCTTCTGTTTCCATCAGCTGCCTGCACCAAATACCTGTCCCTGACTGAAGAGGCAGACTCTGCTGTGAACAGCAGCATAGCTCAATGACAGATGAACTTGTCTTTGATTTATCACGTTTATGAAAACACCCTGCAGGGCTGCTTAGATGTCACTGGGTGTGTGACAGCTACAGCCCTGGCCTCAAATGACCTCGCTTATTGACTCTTACAGTACTGAAGGAGTGATTAACTCTGTTTCATTTCCACAGGAACGGATCTCATGTGCAGTGTTTCTGCAGAGAAGTGCACTCGCAGTATGAGCAGGTAACGCTATTCCCATACATAGTTGGAATCCCAGCTGATCTCTCAGGTTGAATCGAGAGCATTTACTCACCAAAACAAGTAAGTTTTCCTGGGATCAGACTGTAGTATCCAGGAATAGAACTAGCTGAATTTAGTAACTGTATCAGAGGGAGGCACTGAAGGTATAAACAGGGAAAAGCTTGGGGTATTCTCATTAAAAACAGCAATAAGGGATGTGGATTTCTCCCTTTCTGTGCCCAGTGTCTTCCTTCAACACAGTGCGATGGTTCCTTCTCCTGCCTGGAGGTGTATTAGGGAGCAGCAGGTGCTTTTCCCCATGTGCTTTATTTCCCTGCTCTGTTCCAGAGTGTGGACTCACAGATGCTGCCACTGGGATGTATAAGGAGGCAGCAAGGGGGACACAAGGGGGGGTGTGTGTGTGTGCACCTCTTACCATTTATTTAGCTGCTGAAATAGTGAGATATTGCAAACAGAAAGATACAAACCACACCCTGCTCCCCTCGTACCATTCTGTCCAGACAAAGGGTGGGGAAATGGGATAGAGCAGGGAACAGGAGACCTCTCAGTTCACTGTGGGCATGTGTAAAACTTCTGAGTTGCAGCTACGGAAGAAATCCGGTTAAAAACAAAGAAAAAAAGGCCTTTGTGTCTAATTCAGCTGTGTCTAATTCACTTTGTTCAGCGCACAAACACTCTTACTCTTCATAGTGTCCTGCTTGTTATGCTTTAAGTTATATTTATAGGTTCTTCCTTTGCTCCCAACAGCTCTAAAAATGCCCTGAGTTTAGGACATGTTCTAAGGGAGACAGAGACCAAAGGCAAGTAAACAATGAAAGAGCTGTATGTTACTAACCCATCCTAGTTTGGTTTTGGGTTTCCTTTTATTCAGTGGCACTCAAGGCTTTTTCTCTCACTCTGCATGCATTTACTGAAAGGCTCCCAGCCATCAAGTAGCAGAGAGTGAATAATGAGGTAGGCTTGCCCACGGAAATCCAAATGGCTTTGTTTAAAGTGGTGTTTGGTATGCAAATAGAATTAGCAATCCAGATGAGGTTGTTTCCCCTCCCTGTTTGCTTAGCCTCTCCCTGGCTTTGGCTCCCAGCTGCAGGGACTGAGGGAAGGGCTTAATGCAGCCTATTCATTGTTTTGCATTCAACATTTAAGTGGAATCTTAATCAAATATCAGATCATCTTGGTTATTCCAATCCCCCCTTAAGTCCTGCGGCTGTGACACTGTTTAGAAGTGAGTTAACAGTGGCAGAAGGTAACAGTGGTGGAGCAGAACCTGCCCAAGGAGTCACTGTGCTTGATGTATTCTCCTATATGTATAAGATACATGTGTATATATATCTCATTGTGCTTGGTATATGTATATATCTCCTCCTGAGCCCTCTGCTTGCTCTATGCCCTCCCAGAGCAGCATCGCGAGCACCGATCCCCTCACCTGAACCTGGAAGAAGTTTGGATCCCATCTGCTTTTCAAGCAAGTTCACAACAACTGGGAAGAAACCTACTGTTGCCTTGAAAAGGAGGATGGTTCAATAGAGTGTGTGTTGTTCATTGAGCGGCTTCTTTAATACTTCAATCTGCTTCTGTTGAGTAAGGATCGAATGATGTGTTCATAGTTTCTGTAGTCTTGAGCTTTGTTCTTGAGTCAGGTTGGGTTTAACAGCTGGGCCAGGAGGTGATTGTTAAATCTACTGCTTTGGGAGCTGACTTCACCTTTCCTTGCTTAAAATAAACTGACAAAGGAATAAGAAAATAGCTTCTTAAGGGGGCTGGGTATTGCATTCCTCTTCCCTACCACCCAAGTGTATAAATAGCCTCTACACTACATATAAGGCTGATGATACTCTGAAGAGGTAAAGAACATCCATACCATGCTGAGAACAATCCTTGCTATTGATTGTGCTTTCATCTTAAAGGAGATATGAAATGCCTTTAACACACTAGAGTTCCTACTGCTTCACAGTGCCTATTAAAGTATTTAAGAGGGTTCAGGTTGGATTTTTCCCCCTAAATGTTTTGATTCCTACAATAATCCTGGGAAAACAAAATGCTTTGTCTTTGCTCAGCTCCCTGTTAGGAACAGGAAAGGATGTGCTCAACCCATACATTGCCTTGCCATTGTGTTTAATGTTAATGTTAGTAAGGTAAAGCCAAATAAGAAGTCTGAATACTTGGAGTCTACAACAAAGTCTCCTGGTTATTTGCTTCTGCAACTGGCATTGCTCTAGAGCATTATGATAGCAAACAAAGCCAGTTCTGAACCCTTCCTAGTGTTCATACGTAGCAGTAGGAAGCATCAATAATTCTTATATGGGAGGCAAGCAAAGAAAAGGAGGAGCTGTGGTTGGTACAGTGCTGTCCTGCTCTGATGCTGGGTTTTATTGGGTAAAGGCACAATGGGCTGTGGCCTGATGGTGTACAATATTCTTAGTGTTTTACCTACTGATATATAAATTGTTAATGCACCAGAGTCCTTAGAACTGTTTTTGTGTGCCGTAGCACAAGCTGTAGGCTGGTAAGAGGATATTTAACTTCAGGAGAACCTGTGCTCACCTTAAGCTTGTTGAAATAAGGGCTTTAGGGGTGTGGAGGAACAAATAAGGCTGAAAAAAAAAGTGCCTTTTCCCAGCCTTAAATCCAGTTTTTGTCTCTGCTTTTTGGAATTCTCAGTACCAAAGCATTGTAAGGTAAATGAAAGGGAAATTTGCCCACTATTTTTTTTTTTGTCCTCAGTGTAATAATCTGCTTACAAAGTTTTGTTACCAAAAAGCCCACAAAATCTACTAGGAACAGAGACTGAAAGTTGGGATTTACAAGTTGTGCCTAGAAACCACTGGTACTAGGGACTCTAGTTGGAGTTTCTGAAGCCTTTTGAGTGTTGCTGAAGATACTACAAGTAGCTGGAAGGTTCTTACTTGCCTTGCTCTTGTGATAAGTCCTTTATCAACAAAGCAAGATGTGATTGTGCTGGGAGGGAACAGATTGCTTCAGTTTGCACCTTGTCTGAGCCCAGGCTGTTCCAGCAGCAATACAGCTTTCTGTTTGCTGCTCAGTTCAGATAAACCTACCCAGGGTGTTCCCTTGTCAATCAGTGGGCTTGAGCAAGTACATGTTATTGCTTTCCCACTGCTTTCTTCAGAGGGGGATTTGGTTTAGGATCTCTCTCCCTTTGTGCGGATGGATCTGACTTTCTAGTTCAAGGATCGTAAGAGGGTATTGAAGTCAGAAGTCTCCTTGGCTTAGCCCAGACTACAGATCAGGAGGACAAGTAACATTCAATATGTATGGTTATATATGTAGTTATATATATATATATATGTATATACACCCCCTCTTATGATCTGTAGTCTTCACAAGTATATACATTTGTGAGGGAGTTATAATGGACAGTTTAATGCTTGTATTCCATGAGACACATTCTGGATAAAGGGGTTTCTTATTGAGAAATTCTCCCCTTTGTTTGGGAATGAAGGCTACTTCAGTGGACAACTTGCTGAAGCGTTGCTGGGGTGGTTTCAGTCTCCTGTGGCTGGCTAGGACTTGGTGAGTGGGGTGAGGAGAAGGCAACGTTTCATCTGCATTGCCTCGAGCCCCCATTTGCTTCACAGAGGTGTGACCCCTTATGGCTGGTCATAGATTAGAGGCACACAACTGTACTAGTGCCAGATTACACCCAAAGCAGTTGAGAACACTTCGAAGGAGCCAGCTTGTATCTCATACAGAGCTCTACTGAGCAGTTACTGCTCTTGGTACAGGAATTATTCGATTGAATTCAAGCACTGGGGAAGGAGTTTTCTTGGTTTAAATGCACAGAAATCTGTATTGGTTCGAAAGAAATTCAACTCAGAGCTGGGTTAAGATTCATATTTTATTAAATATATAACTTAAATGCCTAAAATGATTAAAAGAAGCCTTGAGGCAGTGAAACAGCGCATTAAATACCATGTAAGATATAAAAATGTATCTCTACAGTATCCAAAGAAACCAATCTTTATGGATGTGTTTATCCACGTGTGGATTCTGGTGATACAGGCAGGGACAGTAGAGCATTAATCAGAATAATTAGAGCAAGCTCCTGGTAACAGGATCTATGAGCACTGCATTAGGGCCTGGAGTCACATCTTCATCCCTGTGCCTTCCCCGAGGGCCTTTTGGGCATACCTGCCCTTCAGAACTGACTGTGCAGGGTACCTCATGGGATTTGGTTTATTACCAATAGACCCAAGAACACGTTGAGATGAAAGAGGTGGAGTTCTTGTTTTCACTTCATTTAAAGGTAATTAGGAAAGGGGGGGGGTGTTGCTGAAAGGTCAAATTTGTTTCATTTCAGGAGACACCATAACTGAAACCCACCCCTGAACGTCATCCTGAGCATCTTTCTGAAGACAGAAATAGAAACAGGGAGGCTTCCACTAAGGCTGTAGCTTCTGTGAAATCCAAAGGGTGAGTGTTGGACCAAGAAAGGCTTATGGAGGAAAGAAAAACAAGGAATCCAGCAGCTGGAGTTCAGGGATAGC
This sequence comes from Psilopsiagon aurifrons, assembly GCA_025447955.1. Lineage (NCBI taxonomy): Eukaryota > Metazoa > Chordata > Aves > Psittaciformes > Psittacidae > Psilopsiagon > Psilopsiagon aurifrons. The sequence continues at coordinate 71,521 of JAOEHY010010369.1, forward strand.
ACAGGTAAGAGTGTAAATTGTAGTGCACTGATACCTTGGTGAAACACTGCCATGTACTGAAAGAGGTAATAGGTTTCCATAAAGTAATTGTACTGCGCAAAGTAATTCCATCTGTACCCTGCAGAGTGAGATCTGCCAGCGTGAGTCACTTTAACCAGGACATTCACAGCATCTTCATCGTCTGAGCAGGGCCATTTCCTAACTGGGGAATTCCTGGCAGTTCAGTGAGGCTCAATGGAGAGAACTTTGCTGTCTCAATCCTCATGCCTTGAGGCACAGATGCTCAGCAGTTGAGGTCAGGAATACTTTCTGTGGTGCTACTCCCTCTCATTGCTGTCACACTGCACAACTAGGGGGGCTGGACTAAGGAATCAAACAACTGGCATAGGCTATTGCTGCTTCTCCATATGGGAAGGATAAAAGCTGATAGCCACATGTGGGGAATCAGAACACCTTTCTTACTGTGTGATTTGACTAATCACATCCCAAATAGAAGATCTGCTGAAGTGAGGGCTTTGAAAACCCTTGTACTTTATAAGGTACCTGTTAAAGTACTTTTCTGTCAGTGTAAGAATAAAGCAGACTTTATTTAGAGGGTGCAATGAGCTGTGGCTGGATTTTGCTCATATAATACGTCATTTCCAAACAGAAGCAGCTATTTAAACTGAGAGCTGAGGTGGTTGTGCCTGCACCCATCACATTTCAGGCCAGTCTGACAATAGATCCGAAGGTTGCTTACATACAGGAGCTCAGAAAACATATCTTGACCTACCTACAAGCTGATACTCTCTTGATTTTCCTCATGTCTCTCTATACTTCTGCAGGCATTACAGTCCATGCTTGAGTGCACTTGAATAAGCCTTCGGCATAAGCCCAAACTTGAGTTGGAAGACCCAGACACCAGGCTTCATCCATTCTTCTGATCAAGGCAAGCTTTTCTCTTCATCTCTGTGTCAAGACGAAGCTTTCTGCCGATGCGATTGACGGCATTACCAGACAGTATTAGACACAGATAGCTAGATCTAACTTTGCCTGGTAAGACAGCAATCAGCAGGCACTCACTCAGGCTAAAGGAAAACTCCACCGTTAAATCCAGGACTAAGAAGATAGGGCAGGGAAAGGCTGAGGGCCTCTCCCTTAGACAAAGCAATAACCAGTAAATATTTAACTTGCTTGATTATGAAGCAGTACCATTATAAAACACAACCGTTTCCAGTTCACTGCTATAGGAGTTGAAAAGAATTGTATAGAACTTACCAACAGCTCTGGCCACTGCATCCATGCTCACCATGCCTGTGCCTGGAGCAGCTCCATCAACAGCAGCACAGCAGAACTGTGGATGTACATGGGTGTCAGCTAAACAATGGGCCCTCACCCATGGCAAAACGCCCCTCAGTGAGACAACTGCTTTAGAATGAATCTGATGCAGACCAGGCCTGAGACAGCTCTGAAACCATCCCAAGAATCCTGCCTGTGGAATTGCTGTCTTGTGAAACCAATTGAAGTGAGATGAAAATCAGCAGAAGGGGAGGGAAAGATATTGAGGCAGAAGGGGATTTTTCTAGGTTGCCTCTGTCTCTCATGACTGTCTCTGTCTGAGGCATGATTGAAGGGACCCTTTCCGAAGCACACATCACCATGGGGGCAGGCAGAGGGATTTCCCTGGTCTCTGGTTCTTTGTTTTTAAGGCCACATTCCTGTCCCTGCCCTGGATGCCCCATTAGTGTTGTTTGTTAGTTATATATTTATTTACCCAACTCCATCCCAGGTTAGGACCCACACTTTGTGCTCAGGAGGGCTGGGAGGTGGGTGTGTGCTCCAATCCATCTTCCTGCAGTGCTTGTTAAAAGCCAATTTGCAGAGTCACTCAGATTTCACACCATTTCCTCAATCCCTTGTGAGCAAGTTACTCATTAACACAGAGGCTAATCACCAGAAAACCTCCTCTGCTGCTTCCTTTTCTCGCCCTTAGAGTTGCAACCTGCAAGGGCAAGCACAAAACTGAGCTTGTTCCAGTGAGTCAGCCCATGGAGTTAAAGCAGGCACAGTCAGCGCCTTTCAAGCTCTTTTCACATTGTAGTGGCAACAGAGTGAAGTTATATACACATTAGTTTGGTTTTCCCACTCTTCTTGTATTACCTGGTAGTTTTGGGAAGGAAACACCCAGCTTATTGCAAGGAGTTGGAAAAACATGGAGAGATTTCCAGTGGCAAAGGCAGAGAATGCAGAATTTGCTTGGGTACCGCTGTGTTTCTATCCCAGTTCTGTTTTGGAGTGAGGAAGGGGATTAACACTCAGTTGAGGATGAGGAAGATGTTTTGGTGCTGTGCCTCAAATACGAATCAATACTTGGAATATATTTAAAGAGGAGTTTGTGGTCAGAGTGCCTGTGTGACATTGTATTTCTCAGAGGAAAGAGCTGAAAACCAATGGGAACAACACTGAAGCATCAGTACAAAGGGCTGTGCCCCATCCCCAGAGTCTTTCAGCAGTGCAGGTAGTACGGATGCTCCTTGTGTAAGGACGAATCTCAGCCTATAAAGTGAACTGCTATTGGCTTCTGACACTAATTCACATCCTCTAGAGGTTGTGTGCAAAGTAAAGTACTGACTTGGATTAATCTGTCAAGGACCAGGGAGGACCTGCAGGGTAAGCAAACGCTGACGCTGAACATGCATGTGTAGTTCAGGCAGGAGGCATGAAAATGTCACTGGAGGAGGGCACGACTTGGCCCCAGATTTGGTCTGCAAATATCTGCTTGGTTTTAGATATTGAGTGATCCCAGGATCTGCTTGCAGCGACAGATCTTTAATACAGCAAGCAATGTTAACACTTGCAATGCTTTTTTACTGAAGCAGATGGAGCTGGACTTTCTGGCTCAAACTCAATGTCCTAGGTCACTAAGATAATACTCTTACAGTAAGAAAAGGTCTCCTCAAGCACTTGTTCCTATGTCATGCCAGGAAACTTGTTTAAATCTGACCTCTAGGTCATCTGGGTGTACTTATTTCTTAAGGAGGCCCAGCTTCTCATCCAAACCTCATCCATTCTCACGCTCGGTGCAGTGGTGTACTTCTACGTGAGTTGCTATGCGGAGTGAGGCAGCAGCAGCTCTTGTTCTCTGCTCGGTAGGCAGAGTAGGGTCAGCACTCAGTAATTGTTCCTTGCCTGGATTAAATTCCTTTGTTTCTTAATGGAATGATGGAAGTGATTAACCCACCTGTTCCATGGGCTGCAAGCACTGCCCGTGATGGGGTGGGTTATAGGGTTGGAAGTTCATATGCCGTTCAACCGTGCAGGTGTAATTGAAGTGTAATTGGGAAGAGTGACCTTTACAGCCAGCATCTCGCCCTAACCACCTTTCACCGCCAGGCATGGCAGCATTGCAAGTAAATCCTTCAGCCTCCTGGGCAAGGGCTGTGCCATGTGGCTGCATCACAGCTCTAACCACTGTGTGGGGAGAAGAAAGCATGCCTGCGCCTCGGAGAAGATACACCCTTTGTATGTTAGACATGGCCTGTCTCACCTCCTTCACAGCAACATCAAGGCTCAGCATCTACCAGAATGATTTCCAGCAGTGTATTTACAATTACAGTCATTTACTACATCTAAAAATACCTGTTAACATGATAGCCATCATCCTTATCCTCTTGTCCAAATGTTCCACTTTGGCCTAAATTGTGGTACAATGCCTTTCAGTGAGAGCTCCTCCTGATGCATGGTGGTGTTTGGTTCACCCTTTAAACATCGTTACCAGACAGTGTTAGAGTAGATCCAGAAAATCCAGCACTGTCTAGTAAGATGCCCACAGAGGACCATAGTCTGTCCAGCAGTTGGAGAAACGAAGCAGCTATTAATGAGTCCACATTCTTCAGGCTGTCAATGTTCCATAACAACTAACAGAAATGGCTTGAGGAAGATGGCTTTCTATCCTTGGGTGGGGAAATAGGTGGTGGGCAGAAGAAGACATTCGACATTAAAGGATAGGTTCAAAATCGTGGATTTCAGGAGACAAGGAGAGTAGGGAAAGTTGATTTAATAAAGATCTAAAATGGAAACAAAAGGTTAAGTTCTATTTCAACAGGATTTAACACCAGTAAGATTGCTTGTGGCTTGTTTCTTGGCTTCCTCACTCCCTCCTCCCTTTTGACTCACAACCATACAAATTCAGGTCTTATTAATCACTTACAAAGACATACTGAAAGCTGGTCAATAAAGAAAACAGTACTGAGGAGGGCACAGAAAAGGGACAGAGATGGCCTCGCATCAAACACAGCTGCTTTTACAACAAATCCTTTATTGTATTGGCTTCAGTTGCAGGGATGCAGACAAATTTGAGTCTTAAATAAAAGTGACAGTGGCAGGCGACTTTGGTGTAGTTATTAGTAATGTAATTAAGCACAGTGAATGCTAATGATAATGATGATAAGCTATCTGTCTGCTTTGGTTTGTGCTTTTCAGAAGAAGGGGAAGTTTGCTGTAGCACCTCATGCAACAGAAGGTAGAAATCATAGCACAGGCTGCTCACCCTGGAGCGGTTCCCTTGGTGAGAGCTCTGTGCTGTTCTAAGTGGGGCTGTTGCTACTCCAAGGACTGGAGATTCCTGACCTGCTGCATCACCCAGGAAGAAGGCAGCAGCATTGCCTTGGTCTTCCTTTCTTCCTTAGTGTGAGTCTTACCTCTTGGGGTAGTAACGGCCTCTCAATTCGTGACAGCTCTGATCTGAGCTATACTGTGTGGGTAATGCTATACTGCATGTAATATTTAGTACAGCCATAAGGTACTCACAAGTCTTTTTGGCTGCAGCACAGCAGATATACAACCTTTCTACCAAAGTAAATGATAAAGGAGTACATTTCATCCACGCTGCACTCCAGTGAGTCATTCAGCTGATGCTTCAGAAGGGGGTTCAAGGAAACAACCGACCTTCTCGGCACAAGTAATTAAAACCCCAGCACACCATAGATCAGTAAGAGATCTCAGGGCAAGGGGGGATGACAGGATGCTGCTGGTGGTGCCTTTTGCTGCTTCACACCTGCCAGGTACACTGAAACACCTGCCCATAAAGCCATGTGTCAGATAAAACCAGCAATAACCCCCTTTCTCAGTGAGAGCTGTTATAAATCATTCTTCACAGGACCTTTCACATCTGATAACTGGGAAGTACAACTTCCTGTGTTGTTTTAATTCACTGTAAAGAACAAAAAGCCTCCATAAGCCGTATAAAACTACATTCTCCCCTCCATTAAGTCCCTTTAGACTGGGCTAATTCTTTCAAGGTCTCTTTAAGTAAATTGGTTTAGAGCAAGAAATCTCATAGAATAAGAACGAAGCCCATCACAGCTTAAAATGCATCATTAGGCCACTAAAGTAATGAAAACAATCCAAGGGAATGGGAGTTAAGTCTCACTCAAGAAGTGGCAAATGGATGTAAAAGTCTATCTATATCTAAATAAAGGTGTATGCATCGCATGGCAGTTCAAAGATCTAAACTGAATGGCTTTGCCATGAGGACATTGCACTGGAGAACTCCAGAGGAACTGCTGTGAAAAGAACAGAGGAAGTTACAACAGCAAAGCTGACAGAGTAAACCCCATGTTTGATTTTGGCAGCCAGGCTCTTGAGTTCTCTTTAGCTGACAAGAACATCGTGATTCGGAGAGAAAATGATGATGAAGGAAACTTGAGTGTTACATTTCAGTACCTCTTTGCTTTCACTCTTTGCAAAGCTACCATGGTTTGGAAGGAAAGAAAAAGAACGTGTTTGGAGCAGAGTGCCTGCCTTCAGCTCACCCCTACAAAGCATTCTCATCTGAACGTGCCCTACCATTGCGGTACCAAACGTGTGCCACGTTCTGCAGTTTTCTGTTTAGAGGCTCACTCTAGAATAAGGCCAAGATTTCCTTCTGTTTGGCTTTTACCCTTTATTCTAGAACCCAAAGCATTTCACAGTCAATATACTATGCTTGGGGAGGTTTGCCAGGTGAGGCTGGTTTCTCTCTTGGCCACTGACCTGCTTCCAAACTGGCTGTTGAGCTTTTCCACGTTGTACACGAAACACCATCATCATCATTACCAGGCAGTATTAGAAACACTGAAAACATCCAATGCTGCCCAGTAAGATGGTAATGGCATCTCAGGGTCATGGGCTACAAACAGCAGAGATACCATAAGCTCAAAGCCTGACTGTGTGGAGTAGGAAAGAAAAGAAGGGGGCGGGGGAAGAATCCCACCTGTAGCTGTGATTGCAGTGACTGCCAAATGCTCTTCATTTGGGAGAGGTGGAAACAACGATGATCTCTAGAGTTATCCCAGAAATACTTGTGCGGGTCATTCCTGCCTCTTCCCACCAGCCTCTCCCTCCCCATAAGCCTTTGGAGCTGTCACTTACCGAAGAGTGGTATTATTCATATTGATACGTAGTAAATCACAGTTGTGAACTGGTAAATGCTATTTGAGGCATGGGCAATTACAGCCAACCTTCTGCCCTACCTGCTGCTGCAGATTAAAGTGTGGGGCAGTGCAAAATCCAGGAAGCACCATAGGTTTGTAGACTGAGGGGGATAACTCTTACCTTTCTTCCAGTACATCCAACCCGTTTAAGCTTTATCTATATTTTATTAAGCAGTTCATATTTGCTGATTCCTTCAGTCATCTTTTAATCAGATTTCTCTTTGGGGAGGCCAAAGATCTTGCTGAGCATGGTCATTACAAAGGAACCATGAATATTCCAATGCTAAGAACGTTTGAAACCTCTCAATGTTCACAAGAGTTCTGCATGTGTTTTATGTTGACTCACATACATTAACAAATACACCTGGTCCTCTAAACAGCTGCATGAACTACTACAATTCACTCACCACAAAGAAACTCTACATTGACATTTAATACCCTTAAAAAGATCTGACAAACATTCCATCGAGTGCATTCTGAATCCCATTGTAAATCTCTGTTTGCCAGACACTGTTGAGACATAAACCTTCCCCAGCCCCATGGCTCCAGGATGGTGTTTATCATTCACTCTCTCCACCCATCTCTTCCTTTACCTGCACAGTTTCTGAACCAAACCCGATTTAATTAGTGGTAGGGTACAAGAAAATGCCTCCAACTCAGCAAACGCTGAAGGATGCAAAGGGTGCAGCTGAAAGGAGGAGCAGAGCAGTTTTTGTTTGGTTCCAGATGACTCCAGGTCAGAAAGGGCTGAATTCCTGAGGAAAAGGAACTCCTGGTTTAATTTGCTAAAGCAACAAGACTGAAAATACCCTTCCTGCTTGCACTGATAGCTTCAGAACGTCAAGAAGGAGAAGGCATTCCCAAATGCTCATCAGCACAAGAGCCATTTGACCAGCAGGTCTGTATTCAATATAAAGATGGTGAAAAATAAGGTGGGAAAGAGCTAGAACAAAATGTGGTGAAATGAGAAGTAAATCGTTGTTGCAAATAGAATCCCATCCCAGGTTAAGATACTACATCTGTCCCATTGTTATGTACATTACCGGGTAGTTCACGTGGGTTGCTATACTGCATATCACTACACTACTACATTTCACACCTCCTCAAGAATCACTAAAGAGAATCCCATTCTGAACGAAGGACGTTCTATTATCTACCCCTTCCACAAGACGACCCCAGACACCTTCTTAAGTCTTGTAATGCATACAGTGGCATTTGAATGCAAATCCATGCTCGAGTTGGCCGCTCAGTCTGCAAACGGCCAAGTAAACCACTGCAGAAAGAGATCCTGGAGGGGAGCTGCTGTTGGCAGAAGTGGGGTTTGTTTCTGTAACAGCTGAACCTCCTCAATCCCACTGAAGCAGCCAACAAACAGCCATGCTCCACTTGACTGTTCCAACAGAAAGCGTCTTGCCTACATCAATAACATGGGATAAAGGCAGTCAACAAGAAGGAGCATTCAACAATAGCTCTTTGTCTAAAGCACCCTGCATGTTAGATGTGATAGCTGCAGCTGAAACAAAAGTAGGTAGAACAGAGACTTTCCAAACAGTAAACCCCCAGCGCCTGTGTTCAACTGTTCTGATGCAGAGCAACCGGAGCTGTTCCCATTTAATATGGATAATAATAAGTTGCTAGAATGACCACAGCTCACACAAATCCCATGCTCAGGTATAATTAGAACAAACATATTCAGTTGCACATGACTTAGGGAATATCAGCCAGCTGACAACAGCAGTGTAGAGAATAAGCTGAGATTGTGGCCCATTTACCCCTTTTTGCCTGCTTTGGTGTCTTGCAAGGGAGGGATTCATGAGCTTCTTTCTTTGCTGCTGTATCGATAGAATAGTGAAGCAGAAAGAGCCAAACCCTTCTAATTGTGTGGCTTTAAGTTCTATTTCGAAAGGGTTTATGGCATTTTCCCCCCTTTCTTTCCTGGCTCTTGTGTCTCTTTGCAAATGGAAATATATATATATAGCAAACATATATATATATACACACACAGAGGTGTTCTTAAGTAAGGCAGGTGCATTAGAAATAGATGTTTGCACAGTTGCATTAGAACCATATCATACAAAGTCTCAATAACCAGAGTTAAGTAACTGCTGTAACAGGACATTCCCTCTGCTAGGGTCCCTTTGGTACTGACACATCAGTTTCAAGTGGCAGTGCTTGAGGAATGACTCCTTCCTGTTTGGCTACTAGAGGCCCAACAGCTGCATTTTCATTAAATCCTTTGGGAACGAAGGGGGGAGCACTTATGAAGGGGCCTGGATTGTCAGACCTCAGTCTCCCAAACCCACCTAAACCCTTGACAGCAAATTCCATCCCACAGTGCAGAATCACAGGCCTAGTGGAAGGCTTTTAGTGTGGATTCTGATCTCCTGCCCCTTGGGAGAGTTTTGTGGTCCTGTGAAGGTGGTTTGGGAGCTCAGAACAGACATCACTTGCAACCCTCACTATCCCCTTCACTCTCAAGTAACAAAAAGGCTTTTTTAAGCTCCTTGGTTTGAACATTGATCCAAGAGCTGCCAAACCCAGCGTTACTCCAGACTTACAGCAAAGGATGCTGCTCCATATAAGCCGCATCAAAAGTCCATTCATGAACCTTAATCCATTGAATCTGTGCTAAAATACAACATATCCCATCCCTTTAGCGTGGGCCTGGGGTCATACAGCTGAATTTAGCCATCTAGTTCTGCCCTCAGATACAACATGTACTTCCCCTTGGTGCAGGTGGAAGCTGCTGTGTGGATACAGTTTGCCAGTGCTTCCTACATTTGACATCTCAAAGATGCCCTAAGGAGAAGCCAAGGCAATCACCACTGAATTTCCAATATATGGTTCCAAAGGGAGCCAACCCAACAGGAAGAATTGGCATGATCTTTCTCTTTTCCAATGGCTCAGGAATATTTCAGCCTGATGAAAAGTGTTATCATCTGTGGCCCAGCTGAGGGTGAAATCTGCTTTTAGAAGCATGAAAACCCCACTGTCCTAGCAATGTAGGAACTATAAGCTAACAAATCCCTGCTCTGAGGCATCCTGCCTCTCCTGGGTCTTTCCCTAAGCCGGTTTCTTACAACTGGAACCCAGTTTCCCCGGATGCGTGTTCAAGGCCAACAACCAGATACAGAAATGCCACAAGCTAATGCTTAAAGGGTATAAAATCCAAATCTAGTCAAGAGATTCAACTTTGTGTCCAGAATGTACCAAAGAGAGCACTATTAAACCATCTCTCATAATCCCTCCTGCTCGCCAGGGGTGAACACCTAAAATAGATACTGCAAGAGGAAAGTGCTGGTTCTTCCTGCAGGAGGTGGAGGTGTAAGGGAAAGTCAAGGAAATGAGGAAGGGTTTAGACCCTTTTCCTTTAAGATCTCTTTCACCCTCCTGACTTTTGACACATTTCTCAATAGAGAAAAGCCTTTGAGGTCAAATTAGCACAAAACTGAACTCTGCCTCTCACTGAAGTGCCCTTCCTTCTCCTGGTGCTGCTTGGGAAGGCAAAGTGCCTCCCACAGGGCAAGGTGAGTACATTGGATGGGGTCACTGCGAAGAAACCACAAGGTACATACAGGGGGCAATGGCCATTTCTCATAAGTACAACACGAGTCAATCTCAGCCTGTCAGTGGTCCCAGCCCGGCGCTGAGGCACTTCTACCAGGACAGGAACACAGCTGTGCCTCTGAATTTAAAGCTCCTTCATTCCTCACCTTGCCTTTGCAATTGCAAACAAAAGGCTACGAATGCACCTGCTCTGCAAGAACTGAAACAGGATCAATCAATTCCCTTCACACATGCCAAAGGAAGGGGAAAAAAAGAACCAGTCTGGATGAAATTCACTGTGGAAAGGGGAAGGGCCTCAGTCTATTATTCAATTTCCTATTTTCATTATAGGAGTGAAAAAGAAAGGTGGTTTTAATTCAAATCCTTGTCTTACTGCGCCATCTCCTCTGCTTTATTACAGTTCATTCTGCTCTGCCCAGACGCTGCAAATGGCCATGAACAGCCCCCTTACAGCGAGCATACAGCAGACATCAGAGTGCCTCACATGGAACGAATGAAGAGCTTTGGGCAGTTACCTTCAGGCTCCACTTGCCCCAGGCAGCGACAGTACCAATGCAGGTCAGTGCAGAGCAGAGATGTCTGCCAAGAGCAGGACCTGACTCACAGAGTACTGCTATGAAAAGACAGTACTGTATCATACACAATGGCACTTAGAGCATTGCTGCTGAGTAACCTCCATAGCTGCCCTTGGTGGAAGTGGGAGAACTCAAAAGCATCAAAGCTGCCCCAGACTGGGCTCCTCAAAGCCCTTCCATTAACTCTGCTCTTTGCCGTGTCCTCCAAAGCTGTTTCCAGTGAAAATATGGACTCTGCTGGTGTTCCATGCATCGACAGTTTAGCACAGCAGAGGTCGAGCTCTGCTTCCAAATGAGTTAAACCCACGGATTGTTCAAGGCCAGGTTGGACGGGGCTTGGAGCACCCTGTGCTAGTGGAAGGTGGCCCTGCCCGTGGCAGGGATTGGAACTGGATGAGCTTTAAGGGCTCTTCCAACCCAAACCAGTCTGGGATTCTATGAACTGCACCCCAGTCCCACACTGACTTCCCATCAGAGCTTCAATAGCCACTTCTTAAGGCCTTGCCCTGTATTGACTTCCATAAGAGCTAAATACGTGGAAATTAAGGCAATCAGAGGAACCTGCATCTGGAGTTAAAAACCAACCCCAAAACCAAAGCAACCGCCTACCTCTGCACTGGTTTCATATCTAAGCTGGGAAATGGTACCATGCCACAGTAATCAGAAAGGCACAGAGTTCTGAGCTGCTGAATGCAGCTCTGAACAATCGCTGTGCCTGGTGGTTGTGTTAATCATTATTGACCCTGACAATGGCTGCTGACTTTCCTTTTCAAACCCGGGTATCACTCGTGGCCTATCCATCATCTGTGGGCAAAGGAAACCATGGCTTTGCGGGAAAACAGAGAAAAATTAACATTATAACAGCCTAAAACCTGGGAAACAGTTCCCAAAAGACCCAAGTCCTTCATGGGGCTCTTCCTGGAACTCTTTTAGAGCTAATCCATTACAGTAATAACCATCTGCTTGCTGCGCCTCACTGCTGTCGATAGGAGAGCACAGCACAAGAGAAAGAGCTTTTGTGTCATCTTCTGCACAGTGCTGCACCTCTTTCACTTGTTTCCCCATTAGTTCCACAGGGCAGACATTGTATATACATAAAAGAAGTTGCAGAAGTGAATTATGCATAATAAATTTAAGGTAAACTCACACTACCTATAAAACCAGGACAATTTTGTGCTGATAACAGCAGGTGAAAGGCAACACCAAGCTTTGATCCATACTAAGACGTTATTCATCTCCATCTAAGAGTTTATATGGCTCTTCTCATTGCAAAGCTGAGACCTGAAAACTGAGAGTCCTCAAAATGGAGAAGCTGCTCCTTTAAAGGTTTAACAGCAACTGACATGAGTCAGGAAAATGATTTTACTGAAATCAGCTTCAATGGTTAATGTGTGATGCTGTGTTCGAGAAACAGAGTTTGATTTTCACCTGAACCCATGCGACTGCTCGCAGGGTGGAAGGAACTGTAATGGTTCCTTTTTGTTACTACAGGAGCTGCCAAGCCTTTAACAAACTGAGGCATGTTTAGTAACCAGGAAGGTTACCCCGAGCCACAGGCAACACCAGAGCCATCTGCAAGCCAAGGCCACGCTGGAGACAACAAACCCTAAAGCACAGACCCCCCCCCCCCCCGAGGCACAGCACTTACACAAGTGAATTACAGATCCTATCCACCAGCTCAACCTGCGTGGAGATAAAGTCAAATGGAAGCACTCGCTGCTGATGCACGTATTTCACAGCTGGATCCTCATTTCACAGCCAAAGGTAATTCCAGAGCTTTGGCTTTTTTAATACTAAATCCCACAGGTTTGATTCTGTCTCATTCAGCAAATACAGATGCTTATGTCCCATGGCACTAATAAACAATTTCAGCTCATTTATTAAGACTGCTTTGAGCGTGACTTATTCAATACATAACAAGCACATGAACTAGTAGTATTTAACCCCCCCCAAACCAACTGCAGGCTTGCTGCTTATGACACCATCACCAGTGAAATACACAATTCATGCCCACCAGAGGCCTGAGAATCAGGAGAGCTCCTGCTTCCATAGAAGATGGCATTTGCTGTTAGAACACTCCATACAAGTGTGGTGCTAGCAATTAAATGCCTTGTTTGGAGAGAATAACTTGAAGTTATTCTGGCAGAAACAGGAAAAGTCTCAGTTATAGATCATAAAAATCCAATCTCCAAGCTGACAGCATATAGCTAATAGATTGAGGAGTAAATCCTTCCTTTCACCTCCTTTCTCTCTGCTTCCCAAGATAGCATTTTACAGGTAGGCCAACCAAAACAGGGGGAAAACATGTTTCAGTCATATGCAGAATCATTCCCAAGTGGCAAGCCAGGAAGAGAAGCAATGAAAAGGACAGGAGGAGGAGGGAGACATGGAAGAAGGTGGTGTTGATCTTACCGTTGTGAAACGTCAAGGCCCAAAATGCAAAGTAAAACACCGTAGTGCAAAGAACACCCCCAGCCACCAACCCACCAGAACCCCCCCCAAAAGCCCCTTCTCACTTCCCCAGCCCTCACTAAGGTGCTTGGCTCTGGCTGGTCGGTACCCATGAAATACAAAACCACCCCAATGGTCACCCAGGTTACCGACTTCATTTAGTTAATCATCACCATTAGTCCCAATGCTCAGGCCTTGAGGAAAAAGGGAAAGAGTGACTGAAGAGGGGTGGAAAACAAGGAACCCAAATGAACCCCACCCCCATTAGCCATTAGCTTTGTACCTTTCTTCCTCCTCCCCTCTTCTACTTCCTTATGTGCCTCCCCCACTCCCTTCTCAAGTACAAGGACAAAGTTCCAGCAGCCTTAAAACAATGGGGTATCAATTATCCTGAAGTGGGAATACCGGGATGCCTGTTTGTACCCAGGTAGCTGCAGGTCTGAAGGAGAATGCAGCTCTGGTTTGGGGGGAATACCTTGTTAGTTAACCTGAGGGCTGAGCCTTAATCAATAGTCAATGGCGATGAAAAGAACAAAGAACGTGAAACTCAAGCCTTGATATCTTGGAGCTCCATCAGCTATAGCTGGAGTTTGAAAGGCCAGGCAGGCTGATTTGAAAGCTTCAAGGCATCAATGCACACACTAAGGTCTGTTCCAGAGCTCCACTGCTCACTGATTCCTGGCTGCTCCTGCCACAACAAAAGTAGGACCCTAAAACTGACTTCCTGGACCCTAAGGACTGAGCCATATAAAGAGAACCTCACTAAAGTGAAAGGTGCATCCCAAATGTAAAGGGTAATTTCCTGGGGCCACTTCCCCCCCCCCGGCCAAAATAGGGCAAGAACATCGTAATTAACTTGTTTTGCCAACAAGATGCTTTCACAAGGACAGCTGATTGCAGGTATCTGTTATATCCAGTCTGCACCTTGGCATTCCAAATCCCATTATGTGCCTTTATAGGAGGAAAAGAAAGTTATCCCTTTAGCTTCCTCCGTGATTTTTAGACCAAGGACACTCAGAATCCCCCTTTAAACAATCCCAGAATAGGGGAAGCCTCCGAGACCTTATAAAGCTCTATGAATGTCCCATTAAACCAGTTTTCAAAAGCTGTCATTAACTGATGTGTATTTTAATGTGTCCTTTCACTGATTTCGAATCAATTAAACTGAAAGCTTTGTTTCAGGGAGGATTTCCCTCATCTTTCTGGCATAAAGAAACATTACTCAGTTTTTGTATAGCAAAATACAGCAGGAAAACTGTGTCACTGAGTCAGTGGCCTCCGACTCCTGAGCTCATTGACTGACAGTGTTAAACCCCAGCCCAGCACTGCCCACTATAACCAGCCGAAAGAGTAATTCAGCCCCTGCTCCATTCGGAAGACCCAACAGCATCACCGTATCAGTTCATTTAGGGTCCCACAGTGGTCACCTCCCCAATCTCAGTGACTTCTGTAAGACTCCAGGTTTTGAAGTCCCAGTTCTTATCTCCCCTGCAATGTACTAAGCCAGCCAAGGCTGTGTCCATGACTACTACTGCGAGTAAGTTAACTCCTGAGAGAAATGCCTGCGCCTTCATGGCTGTGTGGAAAGGGCAGAGGAGACAGGACTCGGTGTTCAGCTCACAGCTTCCAAAGCCCTGCATTCACAGGATCTCTCCTACAATCCTCTATTCTCCAATTGTGTAACACTTTATGAACAGCCCAAATGCTCATTCAGCAATAAGTGATGATAATAATAATCCAACAGTTAAATGCATGAATTGGGAGAGGGATTTAGACAGGCACAAAGCAAACCCTTATCACGGAACACCTCCAGCTCTGGGTAGCACTTGACTTCAGCCACCCGCATCTGCAAGCTGCAACACAAGTTCAAGTGAAGAAGGGCCAATTCAAAAGCCCATTCCCGGATTTGCAAAGGCAAAACTCAATGTTGAGTTGTGGCAATTCATGTTTTTAGGTGGCCTGAGTATTGCCTTTGCTCACAGGTTGGACAGCACACTACTATTGATGTGAATGCTGTTCTCTGAGATTGAAACAAGCATAGGTTAGAGAGGGGTCTGGAAGAAAGCAAACCCATGTTTAGATCATAGTATTTTTCAATGAAAAGCTAAATCTGCTGGATTTCAATACTTGCAATTAGAAGAAGAAAAGAATAATGCAGAATCCACCCCACTGAAGTGAAATCAATCCCCAGTATCAAAGCACTCCTAACAAAACCCTTCAGTGAAGGGCTATAAAACACCTCCTTGAACCGAACTGAACCGAAGAGCATTTCGATGTGAGGAGCTGGATGCTCTGCATGGATTTTAGCTCAGAGCTGGAGTTATCTGGAGCTTTGTGCCCCGCAGAACCTTCCAGAAGGGAGTTTTGCTGAAGGGGTGGAGGGAAGCAATGAGCAAACACTTTCTGCTGCCTCCCTCAGTGTCTGCAAAGCCCAGTGCCTCTTCCTGCATCGGGAATTAGCCAAGCAGGCTGCTTGCTTACAAAACACCACATCCGACACAATCACCCCAACGCTATCCCTTACCAACCAAACTAGAACAGCCAAGATGGGGCTCTTTAGGTGCCTCGATCTCCCCATTTGAGAAAGCAGCACAGTTACTGCCTCCAACCCCGCACCTAAACTTCACACTTCAAATATGAAGCGAACCACTTTGTTTTGTCTCCTTTCTGTCTCTTTGGTGCCCAACTAGCCCAGTGCAAGTAGAGGCTGGTCCCAGCTGGCAAAGGGAAGCTCTCAAATGAGAGCAAACAAATCCCAGAGTGGGGAGAAGCTTTAATTATGCTCATTTTGTCATGCACAAAAGAAAGCCTCAGGTAAGAAAGGAATAAACAAAACGAGCCCAAAATGGCTCCTCGGTGCCCTGAGCGGAAACCGAGGGCTGAAACAGAACAAGAGCTTCCCCCGCAACCGCTCCACACTTGAACAAGCGTGGTCCGAACCGTCCCAAATCTGTTCCCTTCACTTGCAGCAAGGAATTCATTTGGGCTCCAAAGCGACAGAACTACCACTGGAGGATCTGGTGCCTGCAGTTGCAGGGCAATGAGTTAAAATGGCAGTTCACTTAAAAACTAACTGGGGAATGGAAATCATTACACAGAAACCCAAGGAGCCCAGGGCACGCTGGCACTGAGAAACGCGACTTAGTACTGAAGCTGGAGCCTCGCTGACACACAACGGTTCTCTTGTCAAAGAGCCTTCTTCAGTGTCACCCCCATTTCGTTTTAGTCACATTAAAGCCTTTCCAAGGAGGTCTCTTTCTCCGAGCTCCCCATGACATCCCGATGAAACCAGCTTTCCCCCACTGGCTCCCTCCTATTCAACCTCTTGGTTCTGCTTTTACCTGCCCTGACTGGTTTGGCTGGTTGTAAAAGGAACGTTTGAATTCATGCACTGAGCTCCCCTCCCCCCTAACTCTGAGCAGACAAAACCTGATACCTATAACAAAACCCTCTTTAATCTACCTGGGGAAAGGAGGAGGAAGGGAAAAGGGGACAGAGTCCTATAGAAAGTTAAAGTTGAGAGGAGAATATCGATGAGCAAGTTACAAAAGGCATTAAAGAAGTCATTCTTCAGGCTAGTTTTAACCACTGTACCTGGACACTCTGCCTTACCAGGACCATGAACACATACACACGCAAAGCAACTTCAGTGCAGGAAGCACAACCACCTTCTCCCAAACCAAGACAGCTTCAAAGTGGGTAACAAAAAGGATCATCAGGAGAGCGTGCGCAAGAGTTTTCCCTCTTCTGATCTTCTCGTGTCCTGGAAAAGACGAACTTGGAGCGAAAGAGCTTTTCGTGGTCAACAAATGGAGGCAAAAATATAAGTGTACCTGGAAAAAAAGCAACACATGGCTGAGATGTGTTAGAGCCCGAAACAAAGAGCTTCAGCCCAAACAGGGAAAAGCAAAGGAGGAAAAGGCGCCTGGCTTTCCCTTCGCAGCCCCAGAGCGCTGTGGCTTGTTGAAGCTGGAATTGAGAAGAGACGGCGGGTGTCTGGGGCTCGTCTTACATGTAGTCCTTCACCCCTCCCTGCGCAGGTGCATTCCTTCCACCCAACCAATCTCCTTCCCTCTAGCTATTAACAGGTGTGTCCTCGGGATTTGGGAGCGGCTGGGGCGAAACCGGCTCCGGCGCAACAAAGGTGGAATTCCTGTTGGATTCAGGTTTGATGTTAGGATTCAACAGTGTAGATACACACTTAAGATGTGCTGAAGAGAAGAGGCTACGGGCAACCGAGAGTTGATGGTGAAGGGGTGTTCTTCTCTCACCTTCAAGTCAACCTCCAGGCACTCTTCCATCGCAAAGCAATTCCCTCATGCCAACAGGAATGCCGTGTGGCCAAGGTGGTGTTTTAAACCCAACTGACTGTTCAGCCAAGCAGAATGTGGTTCCTGTTGAAACGGAGATTAGGTTATTAATGGGAACTCTACCAGGTCATTTGACCCACAACGGGGACATTGATGGGTTGATGATGGCTTTTCCAAGGAAAAAATGATAGGATGAGGGGTGAAGGGGTCAAAGTGAAACAGGGGGATTTAGGTTAGATATAAGGAAGTTCTTTACTGCTGGAAGAGGCTGTCCCATCCTTGGCACTGTTCAAGGCCAGGTTGGATGGGACTTGGAGCAACCTGCTCTAGTGGCAGGTGTCCCTGCCCGTGCCAAAGGGTTGGAACTGGATGGGCTAATAAGGTCCCTTCCAACCATTCCGTGATTCTATACAACGTATACAGGGACAAAGCAAGGCACAAAGAGATGCTGAAGGACATCTCCACGGTTTTGCTGGTAAATTCACACAAAAGTTTAGCGGCAGCTTGAATCCCATCCCCATGCAGTGATGACACACAAAATAGTCTCAGAAAGCCATAAAATCTCCAACCAGAACTCAGGTCTTCCAATGTGCAGGCCAATAAAAGCAGAGGCCTACAAAGGTCCATGCATAGGCACCAGGAGTTTGGAATCTCTCCAATGGCTACAGGCCACTTCAGCCCAGATCTTCGTGGTATTTACTCCTGGGTTAATCTAGGAGGTAGAAACTCTTCTTTCCTACACAAGATGCTTCCTGGATGTCGGAAAGTGGGATCTCTTCAATGAGATAACCTACTTTTGAAGGGATGTGGAAGAGAGGTTCAGGCAGAACTGATGCTCAGCTCTAAGTGTGCTTAGCAATAGCGTTTAGAATAAATGAAAGCAGAATTAAGATGGTGGTATTCCAAATCCCTTTTTCATCCCTTTTCAAGGAAGTTTTCCAAACACTCTCCTCAGTGCCCTGAAAAAGACAAACAAGTAAAATGTTTCCTCCTTGTTATGAAGGAAAAGCACTCGTATTTCCCATGAAAGATGCAGCTAACGAAACAACAAGTGATCACGTTCAGTAGCCCAGCTGGCAGTAGGATTCCCCCAAGACCCAACTTATCCTCAAAGCAAACTCAAGAGAGACCTTGGAAACCTTTAGTTGCAAACCCGGTTTCTCTGCAAGGGGGTTACAGAGTTTGCAGTTTGATTTCACTGTCTCTTGTGCTGGGGTCAGAAACACCCAGGATTTCAATCCACGATTTACAGAGCAAGAGCATTAAGCAGCAGCATTTAATGAGATTCCTATAACACAGCAGAGGACTAAGCTGTGCAATACCTACTGGTGCCTTCAATGATGTGCTCAGTAAAGTTTCTTTTACAATGCAGCAATAGCAAACACAGCTCTTCCTGCCATTTGCAGAGGTGAGATTCCTTAAGGGCTGAATCATAACTCCTTAATCATAAATGATCTTCATACACCAAGCTTTGAGATTTCATGCATATACTGCAGTGATGGATTTATGCTCCAAGTGTGGGTTCTGCACTTGATAAAGCTCCCTGAAGTACAGCACACAAAACATGGTGTACTTTGCACCTTTGAAAAGATGAATGGCACTTGTTACACTGGAACGTTCATTTTTGGGGTTACCAAATCAGTTCTTCTGGCCCATCAACACTCACCAGCAAGCCAAATCCCCACATTAATAATCCCTCCTTGGGTTAATGCAGGTAGTTCAAGTGAACAGGAATCTTTCCCAAATGGCAGTTAGGCAAAACCTGCAGGATTTAACTGAAGGAACACAAATATACAACAGGTTGGGGTTAAGAGGATGAGTATTGTTAAATGTGTGTCCTGGGATGCTCAGTGAGTGGTACCCAGCGGTGTAGCTAATTCCACTTTCACAATACAATAATGTGGGGACAGACATAGAATATAGAATGATTAAGTGTTAAAAACTGGGATAATCAACTGTGAAGAAGGGAGGAACAAAACCAAGACCCAAACCAAGTGCAGTTCGCGTGTAACTGCACCACAGGATGTCACTGACACCAAAAGGTTGGTAGCAAACAAATGATCAAAAGGAAGCACTGGATATGCCCATGGCTTTAGAGTGGATATAGGAAGAAAGGATGCAAACTTCGTCTCCCAGTTCAAATGTGTTTCTTGTGTCAAAACCCAAACACAGGAGATGTTTGTCAGCAGCTCCTTTCACAGCCATTCCTCAACAAGCTCCTGTTGAGATCCTCAAACCAGGCTACAAAGGACATTGGCCTTCTGATCCAGCATTACAATTCTTTGTTCCTGGAGCAGCTCTGCACTAAGGGGTCACACCAGTGCAGAGCCATAAAGGTGGTTATTTCTTTCATCTGAGGGCTATAGCCATTAGTACCACTTCCTGCATCCCCTCGATCTCTTTCATCTCCTTACCTGTGCTCAGCAACCCATTGCACAATCCCTAGAGTTGAAGGCATGAGATTAAACATGTGGAATCCTCAGCCCTCATCTCTGTGTAGTAACCCCCTTCACTCCACAGAGCTCCTTAACCCAGCCCTGAGACAACCACAGAGCACATGGAGAATGACTAAATCCAGTGCAGATGGGTGAGTCCACCCAATGGGTGGCTGATATGTGAAACCCAACCGTGTTTGTGAGAGCAAAGTTCAGTACAAGGCACCACCTGCCAGGTCAGGAAGAGGAGTCATAGCAGGAGTAACCTTCCATGTCTTAACAAGTTAAGCAAGCAAAAGGAGGAGGGGAGAAGTATATTGCTCTCTGCAGCCTTCGGAGAGGTACAATAACCCTTAGGGGTGGCTCACATCGCAATCACACAGCTCAAACATGTTTAGCCAGTGTTAGTGTGTAAGGTCACAAGTCCATTCCACTGTTTCCTTACTGCTCTGAAGGTGACATGAGCGGTGAGCAGGTAAGAGAGACTCATTTGTGGTTACCTGAACACAAAAGAAAGTTTTACAACCGTCTGAGCCTTACCTTTTCCTCCCTCCCCTCTCTGCAGGCGTCCTAACCCAACTCCAGACATCCCATCTGCCAGAGTGCAGTTGTGTTTCCATAGGGCACAAGCTGGTGAACAAGGACAAGGTAAGATTACACACACATACACACAAAACTAACACAGAAACATGACATTGAAGAGCCCCAGGAGAGGCCCTCAGGATCCCATTAATCTGTGCACAGCATCCATGAAGGGGCCTGGTTTGCAGTGTGTGTGTCTGTGTTAACAGCTGGAAGAACCATTGCTGTTTCAGTCACAGCAAACAGAGGAGAAAAGAGCCTAATGACAGCAGATGCTAGGTCCAGTTTCTGAATGAGACACAACTCAGGGTCAGGCAGTGACAGTGAGCCTCAAGTGATGCTTGTCTGGCCTTTCTGCTCACCTTTTAAATGGTCTTGGGCACATAGTATTTGAGAATCCAACTTAAAGGTCCTTCCTGGAGACCGTTGCTTGCAGAGCTGCTGAGGACAGCCCTCGCTGATCAATGAAAGCGCCACATTGCCTCTTTCCCATCACCAGAATTTCTACCCCATATCTGAACTGAAGCTCATACTGTGGTCATCAGCATGTCCCAACCAACTCCACCTTCCTCAGGAGCCAAACTGAAGGGTGTCACTGAGCTCCTAAGCAACGACCAGAAGGTTTCTACCCTTTCCTGCTGGCTAAGTTGCCTGCCACTCCTCGCTGCCGGTTACAGAGGGCAGCAGTTTGGCATCTGGGTTTGCTGAACTCCCATCTGCCTGCTCCCCATTTGGACACAGCTGAGTGAACAGAAAGAGGGAAAAGGAAGAGGGTGGGGGGGTATGGAACAAAGTCTTTTATCTTCAGAGCAGTGAGGCTTTAGATCTAAAGAACTGGGACTCTCACTGCCTTTAAATGGGCGGTTGTGGCTGCCAACTGCCAAGCTGAAGGTACATATTAGCTTTCATCCAGCCCTGTGCTGTTGGGGCCATCACTTTTCTGGCCCTTTGTCTCTCCTTGGATCAGTTCAGTGGAAGCAGGTGTTTTCCTACCCTGCTAATCTCCAGGACATTCAGGCAGGTCCAGCAACTGCTCCTGTGTCCCAGACAGGTAAATGGAGCCAGGCACATAGCTGCTGGGGAAAGGAGCCGCGTTAATGGCTCCACACTGCAGCCCTGCTAAATGCTTCTGCATGCAGTTGATTTCATGCTGTTTCCCTCTTCACGGTTCATCCTTACACAGCCCTTTGTTCTTAACACAAGGATTTCCCAAATGAAGTGATATTTGAGCTGCTTTGGGAAGCTCTGATTGTTAATCCATGGATCGCAGCCGTGCAATACCAATGAAGGCCATGGCAAAACCACTATGTTGCATTATTTCCTAGCCCTAGAGAGGGTCGGTCCAGCAGCGCTCACGTATCACAACACTGCTTCCCCAGATGTGACTGTGCTTATTTCAGCAGCAGGAATCTGCCAGCAGCCCCTTAAAAAGCCCAAAGGTTTTCCAGACAGACCCCACACAAAGCTCTGATCTAATCACAACGGCAAACTCAAAGCCTGTGCTTGCAGGGGGGCACAAGCACTGTCTTTTAAAGCTGCGCAGCTGTAGGTAGTGTGCAGCACTGATTCATGCCGGGTGTTGGACTGTAAGGTGCTTTGGTGGCTGATGTGAACCAGTTCCTTGTGCTCAGAGGTGTTGGAACAGGAGTTTAGCATAGCTGATAGTGAAGAGTAGTTGGGCTGGTAGAGACCATGGGCCGGTCAAGTGACCCACAGAACTAGAGCAGCCACAAGGCTCTGTGGATATACCACAGCACCACAGCCTAAATAAAGGCAATAGCCGAGAATCCCACATTATTTTACTGGAATGGACTTTCCCAAACACAACAGCACACAGTGAACTGGATGAGCTCTTAGACAGAAGTTCTTCTCTGTGAGGGTGCCGAGTCAGGGGATAGAACTGGATGAGCTTTAAGGTCCCTCTCAACCCAATCTATGCTTCTACGGCTTACATGCTACTTGCCTATCATGCCTTTCAAGAACTAGCAGCAATGATGCTTTCCCAGCATCCAAGGAACCTCGGCTCATTAATCCAGTTTTCTTCTTCCTGGCCACAAACTCTATCTCTGTTAGAACAAACATATTCCCTTTCCCCTCAGACCTGCTTAACATGCAATCAGGAACCTCTTGGGCAATGAATAAGCACTGACAACACCTCTGCCTACACAGAGCTGGTTTCAATTCTAACCCACACTGGCAGCAGTCACCTATGGAGAAGATCCTCCCTGTTGGCATCGCGTGACAGTGCAGACACAGCCCTGACTTCACCATCACTCTGTGCCAGGAGTGAGCATGAACGGGAGAGTCAGCACTCTTTAGTGCTGCCTCTCAACTGGCTGTGCATTGCTCTGAATCACCAGCACACAGCACACAGCACACCTCCCCAGGCCAAGCTGCTTCCTTCCCCTCCCGTCACACTTCAGTGCGTGTTGGAACACCTTTATGTCCCTGCTTCTCCCAGTCCTGCACTGAGGAAGATGATGCATCCATGGAGGGAAAAGGACCTCGCTGCAAAATGTCTGGATCCACAGCATGATTCGGTGTTGGCTTTGTGAGGTCCTCTCTGAAACCACACATCCAAGAGAGGAAATGGTTAAAGGTACAGCTGGCTGCAGCCCAGTTGTAACGTTACTATATTAAGTAAATAAAGCTAACATTAAATTCAGGTCAGGAACTATTTGTTCAGGGTCAGGTGACTCCAGCTCAGCTAATCAGCCAGACACACCTTGCCTTTTGAGCAGTCTCCCACGTTCGAGCTGCGCTTCAAAACAGGTTTGCTGCAGATCCAGTCAGTGAATTACAGCACAAACACCCACAAACCCGAGAACAATGGGTGCAATTTTCACTCCTAAAAGCAGGCAAACCCCAGGTTACGGTGAGAGCAGGGACGCACCAACCCCAGGGAGCAGGATCTGGTGCGGAGGCAAGTGCGAGTCCCGGGATGTAGCATAAAAGCGCCATAAACCAGGTAGAATATACCCTAAATGAGCCAATGTTTAGATTAGTGGCAAAAAGAATCCGCCCATCTGAGAGCTCACTCGCTTCAGATGACGTTTGCTATGTTACTGCACTCAGAGCTGTTCACAACTGAGGATGAGCAGGTATTTGATCACTGACTTCAGGAAAGCATGCTTAGGCTCATAATGCTCATAGCATGCTTATGCTTGGGAAGGACCTGAAGTCATTACCCAGCTTTGGTACAGCTTCCATTGGCCGCTTCCACTTCCATCCCAGGGAATTCACTTCAAGGCTGTGAGCCATAGCATTGCTCAATCCTTCATGGCACTTTGGAATCCTTCCTGTGAAGTTCAAAGCCCTGCTGAGCTTTCCTCTCCTACCTGCCCAGGACCGTAAACAAGCATCCTGCTCTCCCCAGCTTGGAGCAGGGTAGTTCTAAGTGTGCACACAGTATCCAGGCAGGAAATGATTTCTGATACTTGTATTGCATTGTTTCCTTAGGGATTGTACCATGGAACTTTTAAAGCCTTTATAGGAAGAGATGCCATTTGGAGAAACGGAGACTTGACTTCAGCCTTTCTCTCCCGTCCCCATTTCTACTGACAGAAGATTCTAGCCCACTGTGTATCACTGGCATGCCAACTACCTCAAATCCTTGTGGCTAAGCAAATGTTCTGCATGCAGCTGAACCTTGGTTCACACCCACAACACAGACAACGGCAGTTCATGGTGTATTTCCTACCTGTAACTCTTAAAAGGAGGAAGAAACCGCATCTTTCCTCCGGATCAGGTCCTTGAGAATCTACACAAAGCTTTTGGACTATGTTGCCAGATGACAGCGACTTTGGTTGCACCCCATTTTACAAACAGTGATGGAATACACCTTGGTTCTCCCCTTGCAAAAGAGCTAAGTTCTGTCCCTGGTACATTCAAAGCTTTGATCCTAAAATGATGAGGCAAAAAAACCCCCAAAATAGCCTTAATTCTGCCTTAAAGCATGAAAACCACAACTCTGACACATAAATCCATGCTGAGCAAAGAGTAGATTGTCTTCCTGATGGTTTCCTGGTATATTTTTTCCCAAGTTTGATGCATCACGCTTGTTTAAAGCAACAGATTCCTGTGTAACAAACCCAGATCTGACACTGATTAACCTCATGAACAGCAAGAATCAGCTGCATTTAGCACCGAGTGCTGAGAAACCCTTTAGAACTGGCAAAAACTGTATCTTCTTTGCCTTATTGCACGGACAAGGCTGCTGTTTTGTTGTGTACAAGTTATTTCCCTGGGTTGGGCTGAATATACACATGGAGTGTTTGATTTCCCAGTCTCAGGTGAAGAAAGGTGCCCTCATGCTGAGGTGGGGTTTCACTGTCAGTATTTCATGTGCTGGGGTCTGTTGGGGGCAGACTCTCCACTTAGTTAGCTTTGAAGAAACCCTTTGGTCTGCAACAGTGATGAGTGGCCTCATTTAAGCCTCCTGTTTGGGGCTGAGCCAAGCTGGATCTGTCCTAGCACCAAGTGGAACGAGTAGATCTTATGGTTTCTCTCTTTGGTTTAGGGCTGGTCCAGAAACCACAATGCTCACCTGCCTTATGGCTCAGACCCAGCATTCCCCAAGACCTTGTCAGTGTATAGATCCACATCCATCTTCTGCACTGAAAGAGTAGTCAAGTGCATGGACAAAAAGCCATGGAATAGCCATCATGTCCAGGTGGAAATGGAATACCCAGAGCAATGCACAGAACCTGGCCTATGAAGAAGTCCTCATCGCAGAAATGGGATCGTATATAACAGAAGGGTGTGTAAAAAACAATTTACTAGTAACACACGTAGGAACCAAAGAGGTTCTGTTAAAATGAGATTATTGGATGTGCTTTTCCAGTCTCTAAACAACATTACTCTGTGAGTACGCAGCACAGAGCCGGTTTCTATAAGGGTCGGTCATGGGTTACTGTAATCCAGGGTAGCATTTTGCTCTAAGAAACACTCATCTGTTAGATATGAGAGCAGCCATGGCATGGAATAGACCATTCACAGTGCTTGGTCACCTCCCTGTGTGCTCAGAGACTCAGAATTCAGTTAGAATTACTCAAAGAACCCTCACAACTTCACCCCAAAGCTGCCTTCGCTATCCATGTGACACAGGCAGAGGGGTTGAGTTGTGAATACTGAGGAACATCAAACACGGATGCTGTTTTGTAACAAGACTTCATGTAAGTTGTCAAGAGTCTGAGTTTTGATCTGAACCTGACTTTAATGTAGAAACAAAGATTGTGGAAGACCTGTTCCTTCCACAGCAATCCATCTCCTCTATTGCATGTGTCCCTTCAGGCTCCTGCAACACCAAACACAAGCAGTGTCTTTTGTACGTGTACCTGACGGGATGGTGCTTCTGTTCAGCTCCATGAAATGAGGTGTTGTCTGTGTCCTTTCCTGTATTTGAATGTAGGAGTCAGGGTGTGTCAGAGCCACCTGCCCAAAAACAAATGTCAGGAATTACTCATTCAGATCACACGAGGTGAGGATGTGGGTGATGGCAAACATGAGACTGCAAAGGACTGCACAAAGACTGTCACGTTACCACCTCATGTAGTATGCCATACATGCAAAGGAGAAGCAAATGGTGTACCCCATTAGCTAGCAAAGCTTTGAGCTCTGAGGTTATTTGGGGGGGGGCAGTGATAGCAAAGCAACTATCAGATCCCTGTAGGAGAGAAGGCCCATCACACAGGATGCTGACCCTTGGGATGCTATGTGCAGTCATCCAGGGATTAACAGCCTTGTGAATCAGTGTGTGGGGTTCTCAGGGAACAAACACTTTGCAGTGTCTCAGCTTTGCTGCTCTTGTAGTCAGGTCTATCCCAGCAGCACCACTCGGGAATGCTGTCCCCAGCACAGACATGCCACCACCCCAGGAAACCCCTTCTCTGACAAAAGCCCTGAGCAAAGATGTGGTGCATTGGGGTCACTGTCAGCTACAAAACATTCCCCTTTTGTAGACTTGGTTTGCATGGGGGAGATTATTTCCACTGGGATTGCTTCAGCTCCAACCAACTGTCCAGCTATTAAATTTAAACCAGCTTTTATTTCTGACACTCTCATCTGTTTACCTGCTCTGACCCATGTTGTTGGCAACTGCATCTGTTTTATAGATATAGGAGGCCTTGGCAAGTGAAACCAATTCTGTAATGCTGCAAGACAGTCCCTGCCTGTGGGATGCGTCCCCCCTAGGCAGGCAGGGACATGATAGATGTCAAGCAGCCAAGCACATTTCAGTGCCTGCGAGCACTTACCTTGTTGCCAGCAGCAGATGTGAGCTCTTTCAAAGGCTGGTGCCAAGGCTTGAGTAACTAGAAGATTATGTGAGCAAACACAAAAGGAAGGTGGACGGGATGGGGTTTCCTTCCTGGGATACAAATACACTGGTTTCCCCAGAGCAGCTCATAGACACAGAGGGTAAATAGAACAGAATCACCTGCTTGTGAGAAGAAGGGGCTGGAGGATGACATGGTGGTTTGTAGGGTGTTGGAAGGCTGAGGTGGCAGCAAGGACTAGAAAGAACACCAAACTCACAGCTATAAACGTGCTACGCAATGAAAACAGAGGATGGAAGGGTCGAGACCAACTCCTCCTGCTTCCTCCCTCCTCAGGTGAAGTGTGGATGAATCCTATGAAATGAGAGCTTGTGGTACAACTTCAGTACCAGCACTGCAGCTGCATCAGATCTTCTGCACAGGCAACAAGCCAGTGAGTTAAGTGACGTTTCAAAACCACATCGACTTTGCATGGATAATTCAAATGAGGAGAGTGAGCACTGCTTCACTGACTGCATGTGTTTGAATGCCAAATAGTGCAACAGTGAAAACACAACAGACTGACTCAACTGAGCAGATCCTAGGACACTGTAGAGGAAAAGTACCACAAATGGTCACCAAAGACTCAGCAGTAGGACACTGCTGCGCAGTGACCCTTCCACAGGGTCTTACTTGAGTGTTGAATGGTAAAATTGGTTAGGAAGAAAAGCTTTTTGGATAGGAAGGAAAGCACTTCAGGATGGTTTTCCTTCCTGCTCCAAGGTGGGGAGTCACAGAACCACAGATTCATAGAATGGTTTGGGTTGGAAAGGACCTTAAAGCTCATCCAGTTCCAACCCCTGTCACAGACTTCCACTAGAGCAGGTTGCTCAAAGCCCCATCCAACCTGTCCTTAACACTATTCCTTAAGGAATACCACTTCTACCTCTGCTGGGCGGTCATCCCTTCGTTTCTTTGGTTATTTGAACCTTTTAGAACTTCATTTAATCAGACAGCAGTGGGGTGCAAGGATTGCTTGGGTCTTCCTGGAAAGCAACTCCAGTGTCCTGGTTATCTTCCTGAAAGAGTTATCTGGACTGGAAAACCCAAACTCTTTGTACAAGGAAGTGGCTACGTGACCTTTCACGTGTACTGCTAGAGCAAAAGGGTGTATTCAAGTAGGAGTAAATAGAAAGGGTTATTTTTAGGTTAATCAGAGCATCAAAAGAATTCGTCATTAGATGGGAAATGGCACAGCAGCTTTGTAAATCCCAAAGATCAACCTGACCCAAAGATTTGAGCAAAAGCTCACTCTGTTTCTTGTCATTACAGGGATTTACCATTCTAGAAAGCTGGAACATAGCTTAGGTATGTATATGTATACGCATATGTATATACATACAAGGAATTGCTTAGGCCTAGGTTTGGTTCTAGGCTCCACTGGATACCTACTGTACCGTGTTGGAAACTGCTGCAAAAGCCACAGTGATCATTTGTCTGCCACATGGAAGGAGCCTCCTCAGGGAGATGCTGTTGGTACAGTTTCTTAGCACTTGGACTCTCCAGGGTGTCCAAGTATCCCATTTCCCAACACCCCTCACCCCCAAGCAGTAGCTGTTGAGACAGAGGACTGCATCTAAAGCTTCCAAAGATGCAGCTGAAGAACAAACCTTCATTGAAGTTCTCAGTAGCCCTAATTTAAACCCAAAACCCATGAGTCTGCCCAGCCAGAAAATGAACAAAACTAAACCAGAGCAAGCTCACACTCAACGTTTGCACCGAACTGTAAGGCTTGAGATGAAAAGTGCCACAGAGCACTGCTGTCTCACAGTGAGCTGCATTTGACAGCATCATCAGGGAAAGAAGCAGGGGAAAAGAGAAAAGGGGAGGGGGAAAAGGCTTTTTACAAAGAAAAAAGGAGGCAAACTGTGCCTTCCTGACAGCTGGCCTCATCAGTAGCATTAAGGACAGAAAGGAGGCAGGTATTATTCCAGAGACAGCAGTGGCAGCGCTAGTAGATCAGAAAGTTAGCACAGGAAATACATCTTTGAAAAACCTCTTAATTATGGTGCTTCTCTCCCAGCCTGTCCTTGCTGGTCTGTAATTACATGAACAAAGCTGAAAGGCCTTTTCTCAGACAGAAGTTGTGATACAGACACAAGAGAGCAAAATCCAGAGTGTGTTTACAGGCAGGGGAAGCGATGCTAAGAGAAGAGACAGGCAAAACCAGGCAGGAGAAGAAGGATGCTGTGACACCCTTTCTCCATGGGGGCCACTTTTTCTTTATTAGACATTTTCTATGTCTAATATAGACATAGCTTCTTTTTTCCTTCTAAATCAGAGGGGCAGGGGCATGAAAAGGATACAAGCCACCCCATCACTGTATAAGCACATCTGGTGCAACAGAAGCCTAAATACACCTAGGTCAATGCATTAAGTTAAGCCTACCTTTTATTACCTATAATTAATTCCACTGACTGCCTGGGTTCTGACACATTTCAGCCTTGGGACAAAGGGAAACTACTTCACCGAGAACTACTTTGCTCTGTTATATGATCAGGACCTTCAGCAGGGCTGCTGAGCATCACCACTGGATGGTATGGGCCATCTTTGCCAGGGCAAGGAGTGCTCCTCCAATAGCAGCATTTTCCATCCCTAACATTTGAACTACAAGTACAAGCAGCATTAATCCAGCTTTGAAAGTGGAAGAGAGCTGCTGACAAAAAAACCCTTGAGAAATGACAGATGTCTTCCCACATGCTGAGTACTCAGCAGAAACCCACTTGTGTGCAAGGAAGATAAAAACAGACTTGGTGCTAACCTCACCAGGAGTTTCACTGAATCCTCTTTCCACAGCAGAGTTAGCTTGCCATAGAAAACTCTGCTCTGCTGCTTCTCCAAGAGCCAGGCTTGTTTTCCAGTGGATTCTTGTGTACCTGCAGGAGGAATGTGCATCCCAGACTGTCAGGGAAGGTACCCACCTCATGCTGGGTGACCAGCCAGGATGCTTGGACCTGAACGGACAGGCACTTGTCATGTTAGTCACAGGGCTAAAAGCCTATAATTGATGGGAAATAATACTACAGGACTTAAGGATCACAAGAATAAAGTATGGAGGAGCTTAGTGTTACGCAAGTCATCCACAGCATCCCTCTTCCACGCTGTATCAGAACCTGGAGGGTTCTGCACAAGCGCTGCTGTCTCAGGGCCCCATCCAGACATCGCCCTTATCACAACACCCCTTCATATCTATCAGACAACATATACATGAGACTTGACATGCCATATTCGATCTCCCCAAGGTTTCCATTCTATAAGGCTTACAAAGGGTCAACCCAGATCTTTGCATCTTGCCAGTCTCAAAGGGTGCATCCAGCCCCAGTCCCCATTTCCCACTCCTAGCAACGCTGGTCCTGTGCCTGACTTCACCTGCAGTAATTGGTCTCTGAAGGACAAGAAATGGCAGTAACTTGTGCTGGGTTGCAAGGTGTGGGAATGGAGGAAATTAACACCAAGGCTTTTTTCCATCCCAGTGAATAATGTGATTACTGGGGAGGGAGAGGAGGAGGGGAGAAGGGCTGAGCCTTACATCAGCTGTGAGATGGGGTTTTAGCTTGGGTTTTTAGCTCCTTTTAAAGCAAACAGATGGAGAGACCTTTCAGTTGACAGCCTCTACCACACAGGCATATATCACAGCAGCTTTTGCCAGTAAAAAGAGTTAATTAATGTGTTACCTAAGCCATCAGCACTCTTGCGTAGAAAAAACCCACCACCTCTATAGGGGAAAAGGAGGCAGCAGCGTAACCCCAAGTGATGGCAGCATGTTGAAACAGGGCATTTTGGACAGTAGCCACAACAGTTCAATCCAACGGCAGAACCGAACTAGCCAGCCATAACACATCCTTTCCTCAGTTATGGAATCAATCCCACTTCCACATCACTTTGGTTTGAGGCTCATCAGTTGAGGTGTAAACAACCTTCCATATGCTGCTGCTTACTCCAGACTAGGTGATGCCTACACAGAGGCATTTTTCGTTATGAGAACTGCTTAAGAAGACAGGATCCTCAATGCAGCATCTTGTTTTCTTGACAGCATGCTACAGGAAGCATCAAACTGCATGGGATCACTTACAGTACCCTCATCAAGCCTTTAGAATTCAGTACAAATTAGACTTGCTGTCTTAACTTCCTTTAGTATCCTTATGTCAGTATTTAGAGTAGTGCAGAGGGCATTTCCATCCTGAAGTTTTTCCACCAAGAGCAACCAAATCCAGCATTAAGATAGCGAGCACTGATTGAAACCTCTCCATCATGTAGTTAATTGGGAGATGTTTCACAGGGACCAAGCTGGAACACACGGATGCAAAGCCCAACAAACACAAGTGTTTAGATTACTATTTCCTGAAGGAAAAAGAGGGGAAGGGATTAATTTCATGAACATTCTCCTTCTTGTGAACCACTCACCAAAACTGCTCTCAAACACTCATGGTCCAGTCCTGCCCTTGCTTGCAATGATTCAAGACCTTTCTGTTCCTTTCACACATTAAACCTAAACCACTGCCAGTGAGCAAACATGTGCAAACATCAGTCTTTGCTTGGAGCTGGTATTGCATGGCCTGGGGGCTTTTACTCTGCGCTTAGAGTTCAGCCCATGCAAGTATCGGTTACACCATTGCAGCACTTTCACTATTCAGGTGCCTTTTTATTTGCACATGATCTAATGAAAGATCTGCTCACAAACTGGAGTATTTCAGGTTAATGGTGTTGGTCATTTCTTATAAGCATTATCCTATTTCCCAGAATACAAGTGCGTCTTTGGAGTGCATTTTCCCTTCTGCCTTAAGGAGTTTTGAGCAGGCACATAAGCAAGGACAGCAATTGGCTCCAAAACTCATCACTGGCAATACTGCAACAGTTCTGAAACTCTGGAAACCCTCTAGCCAGGAAAACAGGGATGGAGAGTAGCACCCATTGCTTTCTATGCCAGGCTAAGATACAGAGCTTGTTTTCATCTGATTTCTCATTAACTTGCCAAGTTACTAAAGCAGATGGTATGAGCAAATTCTACAGAACGATGCTTATAGCAAACTTTGTAAGCATCTGGTCTTGAGCAGGGGGGGAGGATCAAACCCAGGAAAACCTGGGAAAAGACCAAACAATAAAAAATACAAGGGAGAAAAGTGACAAACAGCAAACTTAGGAGGGAAGGAGCTTTGTGTCCAGATTATGTTGATTAAACCAACATGGTTAAAGCCAGTATTTAGTGGCTGGAACTTCTAAAACTGCTTCATTTGATTTGATGAAGCCAACAGTTTGGGGCCAACAGACTCAGGGCCAGTTCAGGCCAGTTTCTGAGCAATAAATCTCATCTGATGCTGCATATAAACTACATTCTACTCTTCATTAATCTGATGAGGCCAACCCTGAAGTTCTTAAAACATCACTCAAGTTTAGTTGAGATGAAGGAGGGTTGCCTTAAAACTGCTATTTGTCCTGCTGGAAATGCTTTCAATGCTCAATGCTTTCAAGGAGTTCTTGCGTACTGGGGTGGGATGACTTAGCAGCTACTGAAACATTCACCTCTCTCATTGCCATGGGTAGAACTTAAACCATTTCATCCTTCCTCCCATTTTACAGATGGGGATGTGGAGGTGCAGATGAATAGCAGCTTCTCAGAAGTGACACCTTCAGACAAAAGGCCAGATGCTCTTGCCCTTGAATTACACACTGTGTAATTTAAGTGTCAGACAGAGACAAGATTTTAGCTTGTGAGTCGAGATTTATCCTATACAAATCCAGACAAACTCTGCTCAAGTACAGTATGAATCCAAGGGAGGTATGAGAGGGGAAAAAGCATCCCTTTCCTTGCCCTTGACCAGTCAGGACTGTGTTAAATGAGAGTCCATGCTGCTAAGAGTATAAGGAGAGGAAATTCCCACTGAACCTGCTGGGAATGCTGATGTTTTGGTGTGATCCAACAGTTGGCTGGACTCAATGATCTTTTGCATCCTAAACGATTCTATGATTCCACATTTGGGAGGTTCAGATCAGCAGAAAGTACTGTCCTTAACTCCAAATTTCCTGGTTTACTTTCCAACTTTGAACAAAGCAATCTCTATCTAAAAGGTGCCTCCCTTATGAAAACCCAGCTAGTTAGAACAGGTCTTTTTCTCTCTTGGCACCCTCCAAGATAGCCCCTATAGAAAGAGCACCAAAGCACTCTTCCCAGCAAAGCAGCCACTGAGTCACCCTTCCCACCAGAGCAGTAAGTAGAAAAGGGTGTTGGCCAGCCAGGAAGTTCCCTGGATGAGTCACTATCAAATACAACCATACCTAGATAACCTTGGCATGGCCTCGCTCAACTTGGTTCATTAGACAAGACAAGCTCCGTGCTGCTCCTCCTCCCATTGTAGCTCTTTAGGAGAACTATCTGCTAGTAGCAGGAACTATTGAGCTAAATGAGTGCAGAGATTTTACAAGTCGAGAGGCATTTTGTTGTATTTAAGGAGTGGAGGATCGTTATAATGAAAGTAAATGCAATAAAAAGGATGAAGAGTATGAGGAGAAGCAAATCAGTGCTGGACAAAATCAGATCCTGGCAGTTTTTGTTGTCAGTGACATTAAGAAAGGATGGCTCTTAGAGTTCCTCCCAGCTGGGACAGTGGAAGAGGTGATCTCCCAGGGTCCTTCCATCGCTTACATCATTCATTCCATGGCTTTCTGATCACTTACCTGTTGCTTTGTAGTAGCTTTATTGCAGCAGTGGACTTCACCCTTTCAAGCAGACTGTCACACTTGATGATGAATGAATTTGCCAAGAGCAACCACCAAGCCACCTTGCTATTTACCACCCTATATTTCTTTGCTGTGAAGCACCCCAAACACGGTTTGACACTGTTGTCCCAATGACAAGGTCCCTTACATCAATTTAATTCCTTCAGAAAAGTGAAAATTAACTTTTTCTACCCATTTATGCTCCATTTTATTTCTGGGCTGCTGAAAGGGCTAAACCCTGTGATTTATATCAGATAGAAGAGTTCTGATGGGTTCAAAACCTCCTCCTTGTAATGATGAGAACAAAGTAAAACTTGGAAGTGACAGATGAGCTCATCTACAGTTTGGAGCTGCAGGAGACTGCTTTATTCTATTAATCATTTAGAGCACGACTGTTAATGCCTCACCATGGCTGAATGCAAATCTATATTTTAATGGATCAAATATTCAAACTCAAATAGCCAAAACACCTGGGGTCAGCAGCTTCACTGAAGGCTGATGTTTCTGGCTGTGGCCCCAAGTCTGTTCAGCAGACGTCTGCCCATAGGTGATGCTGTTTCTTTCACTCTGGAGAAGCAGCAAAGTAGATGAATGTTTGTTAAAAGCGAAGGCAGACTGAGGCTCTCAGCTCCCCATGGCTGAGCTAACTGAAAGCTTCTGTAAGGGGAGGCAATAGGAAACAAGAAGAGCTCTTCAGAGGGAAGGCGCAGAGCCAAAGGGAAATGGCTGGAACTGGAGAATGGGCTTTCTACCCTGGGTGCTCCCA
Organism: Psilopsiagon aurifrons; assembly: GCA_025447955.1. Taxonomy (NCBI): domain Eukaryota; kingdom Metazoa; phylum Chordata; class Aves; order Psittaciformes; family Psittacidae; genus Psilopsiagon; species Psilopsiagon aurifrons. The sequence goes on from JAOEHY010010369.1 coordinate 105,687, forward strand.
GGCAGTGGGAGCTGATGGGAAGTTTCCACTTTTAGGAAGGCCTGGCCTCCTCTTAAAGGAGTTACTATTATTCCTCTTGGAGATTTCCGTGTCCTGACACCTCTGTGATTGTTGCTGCCAGTGTAACTCTCCATGGCTTTGCAAAATTGGAGTAGAGAAATAGAGTGGTGGCCCCTTTGCTACCCATCACAGCCCATGGCAGGCCGTTGCCTGCTTTGCCTGTGTTAGGAGACACAGTCCAAGCGTTAAGAAGGTTGTTCTAACCGAGTTCATATGCCCAGCTGCCTGAACCCCTTACAAAAAAGCCCTGAGACTCTCTTGTCTAAACCTCAGGTAATACAGATAAGCAGTTAAACAGCTTTTCCCAAGAGGAGCTGCATGCTGAGCTCAACCCAGGCAGCGACTGGAGAGAAGCACAGTGATTTCAGGCCGCTCACACGGCACAGAAGCTGTTGCAGTAAGTCACATAATGTGAAGAGCTCTCGGGCAAAGCAATCATTTGATACTGTGGGTTTTGGGGAAGTGTTTGAGGCCAGAGGTTGACTTGGATTGCTGGAGGCCACAGGCTTCAAGCAGAGGAGACAAGCCCATTCAAGTCAGCCTGAAATAAGAGCTTAGGGGACAGCATTTCTCCATGTACCTGAAGATGTGAATCCTTCCTAAACAAGGAAGTTTGCAGGTGGTGTGTGGAAGAGACTGAAGGCAGAGAAAGAGATGTGAAATTACTGCCTGCATTAACATTCATGTATTTTAACTGTGGATTTGGGGACCCTAAAAAAAGTCTCAATTACTGAATTTAGCCCATCATGTTGAAATATGCATCTTGGAACTCCTAGATGCTTGTTCCCTAGCATCCGTGATTTCAGTCGATGCTGGGAAGCAACATACCTTAGAGGATGTCAGCCCTAAGGCATGAAATCATTATGGCATGTGTTTAGGAACTGAAGCCGTCTTCAAATCAAGGGATGTAAACTCTGAAATGCCTTCAAATCTGACATATGGGCTTTGATCACTTCTGCAAATAGAACTCCCTGAATCACTTGGACGCTTGGAAATTAGACTGAACCTGACCGTGATTGACGGTGATGTTTTCAACTTGCTGATTCAAACAGCTCCTCTAGATGAAAAAAAAGCATTTCTGCTTGCAGGAAAAGAGGAGGAAAGGGCCATAAAACAAATTAACAGTGGGCCTCCGGGCACTGGCTCAAAATACTTCATTCCTTTGAGATGAGGTACCTTCGGGGAAACAGAAGCAGCAAAACAGATGACAAATGGAAGCCAAGGGATGCAAATGACGAAAAAAGAAGAATGTTGTGAAAAAGAAGTTAGACAGCACTTGAGGACTGGATTTATATCTGGAAAATATCCCCCCAAAACAGCCTACAGGGACTTTGAGAGTGTGAAGAGTTCTGGAAGCATCTCTTTACAAAGACTGACTAATAAATACACTTCTGCAGCAACGCATTTAGCTACTGTGAGTCTTCTGTGGTGGGTTATGTCATCTCTTACTGCCTCTACGCCTCATTAACTTGCTGCTTATCTCTGCAGCCCTTCCTGTGCCCCTAATGCCAAGCAGTGTTTCCTCCCATAATACTCACTGGGCTGAGCATGATGTGCCAGGCACGACTGTGTAACACCCTCCATAGAGGAGCCCCACAGGCCTGAACCCTTCCACCAGCGCCTCAAGCAGCAGCTTCTCTAATTGGTGACCCTGTTGTTATGTACTAAAGCAGAAGATGCTGGAATGGTTTGAATGCTGCAGCACAAACAGGAAGAGTCAACCCAAAGCTGAGAGTGTAGATATGGAACCGACAAAAGCAAATCTGCATGGCTGAGGGAGCCCCCCACCCCGGCTCCCAGCTACAAACACACTGATTCACTGCTGTGCTTTCAGTCAAAGGTTCGTGTCTGGTATAAACCAGCACTGCTCTCTCGTGTCAGCAGAGCTTCCCGGTGTTGCAGCACTCTGCTCAGTAGATAAGATGCTTCCTAAGCACTTCCTGAACTCGTGGTGCAGCAAAGGATTTGATTTTAAATGCTTCTCTTTGTAGCACACTTGATAAGTACCAATCCCATCACAACACAGTTTGTTCAAGAGCTTCCAAAAGCAACTCAGCTGCTGTGACCATCCCTTAACACCCATTTCCAGCTTGGCTGGGGACGCTGACCCTAGGGGAAGTACTGGGATCCACATGTTACCCTCCACATGTCCAGCACACCCCAACAAGCAGGACTTAGCACAATATCAGTTCTGCGTCCTTGTAGAGAACTGTGCGGCCCTTCCAAAGGTCTTTTCCTAGAGCTGAGAGGGAAAGTCTATAAAGGCAGAGACTGATTCTTCAGCTTACATGAACAGTGCAAAGTAAAATGCTTGGTTTCTTTCTGAAGTGGAAGATAAGGAACTGTTGCAACAGGTCAAGACTCAGCGGTCATTCTCCTGCTCAGGAAGGACTGAAAACAACACCGGGATGTGGCTGGAATTTCAGTGAGGATTTGTGCAACAGGAACAAGTGTTTCTACCTCAAACCATGCAAGACTTCATTCTACCCTGATTTTTAAGGGGGGTAGTGAGGGGAACAAAGAAAGGGAAAGACAGGTAAGAGGAAGAAATAAGCATGAGCCACAACTGATACAAGATTGAGCTGCACAGAATTCGAGGGTTCTTTTTGTTTGGTGTCTTTGGAGGTGTTAGAAACAAAAGCCTTGAAGATTTGTTCCATTATATTCAGGCTATTTTCCAGAGAACAGTTTGGTACCAGAACAAATATTGCTGTGCTTACGCCTTCATTTGCAAATTAAATCAGAGCTCCCGTAAGCCGTAGAAGGAAGGGAGGAAGCTGTGATTCAAGGCTACACTATTCAAATCAGGTTTTGGATATGAAATGCTGGTCACTGAGCTCAGATTGGTTCTGATGGGAGCTGCTGACATTCTGCTGCCATTTCTTCCCCACAGTGTCTTTGTTTCAGAGGCACCTGCAGGATATTACTGTTGAGTTATGCAAAGCATACCCTTATTTCCAGCGTTAATTGTTAGAGCCACTGATTTCTTCGATGACTTCTCAAAGCATGATTAGAGAAAGATATTCATGTGTGAGATTTATATCCTTTCATTCAAAGGCAATCTAATCTCTTTGCCCCTGTGAGTTTTAAGACAGGCACAATGTACCAGGAGTTAAACATCGTGTACTAACATGGAATTAAATATTGTAGAACTTGGAAGCTGTGGCTATAATATACCCCCAGAGACATTTAACTTTGCATTTATGGTCCTGCTACGAAGGCTTTTTGGTTCCCTTTCACTGCAACCACCTGAAGAAAAGCCTCTGTTTGCTCTTAGTGATATAGGGTCCAACAGGTGAAGAAGCTAATTCCACCTCAGAGACCAACACTTCAGTGCTTCAACATCCACACCATCTGGTTAAACACAACATTGCTACTAAAACTGATCCAAAGATACCAAGTGCTTTATTCAGTTACACTATAAATGTTTCTGAGCATTCCAGGTGCTCTTTATTCAGTTCTAGCAGCAATTCCTTCCAAAACACTTACATACATAGAAGAGCCTAGGGTTAAGTATCCCAGCTGGGCTTATGAAGAGGTGATCAGCAGGGTGAGAGGGATTTTAGGGATTGAGGTTGTTTTGGGGGGTTTACTTTGGATCTCCTTCTATATTTTGGATGGATGGGTATCCATCTATATTTTGGATATCCTTCAAGTGGAGCAGAGGTGAAATTCACTGAATGTGGAGGTGATATGTTCTATAAATTTATTAGCAATAGGCAGATCCCAGTCTTTTAATCACTTTATCCTCTTCCCAAAAGATCTGGTGGCTTCCTGATCCAGATATCTGGATCTACATACAGACCCTAAGTCCTGCCTACAGGTCACAGGTTCAGCTGCCCCCTTCCTCACACACCAAAACAGTTTCCAATATCCCATTTCAGTCTTTAAAAGCCTATCACGGTTTGAACGTGGCAGAAATAATCACTCCAGGCTCACTTCTCCTGGGTCCTGGTCCAAATTCCATGGGCATCCTGCTGTTGATTGATTCCAATGTCCTGACACAAGGGTGTTACATGAACAAGAATAACCAAACATCTGGCTCCAAGCTAAGAGTGCACATGGGAAAGTAAACCTAAGTAATCCAGGTGCTGTTAACCCCACCACTATGATAAACTGCAGTGAAAAGGATGATTTAATAACCAAAGCAGCCAAGATAAGAAAGCTTCAACTCCCATCTTATCCTATAGTGTCATAGGCAGGAGAGTGCCTGGACCACAGCACCCTGAAAGGATCAGGAAGCAGTTTTATTCTGCTCTGTGATCTCTCTTTACAGCAACTCAGGAGTTAAGCATAGTGGAGGCGCCTGCACCTTTTATTTGCCTTGGATTTGTACCAAGTTTGAGTCATCACATTCAAACAGGAGAGGAAAAAAAAGAAGGGGAAAAGCAGCAAAAACCACCCTCAGCTTCATATTCTGAAAAGGGCATTCCCATGCCAGGACACTTCTAAGTTCCCACCAGAGAAAGAAGGTTTCTGAATTAAGCTGGTCCATGCCTGTCCCCTCCTCTGAAAGCAAACCAAGCTCTGTTCAGAGCACTAAATAATCACAAATTGGGTGCACTGGTGTCTAAATAATAGGACTTCTACATGCATTATGTCATATCTGCCTCTACAGAAAGACTTAGCACCATTAAACTCAAACTGTAGGTGGGACTAAGGGCTTTTATAGTTGCAGACTGCCAAAGGAATGTAAGGAATGCAGGGTGTAAACAGATTAGATCTTTCCCCCCTCATAGAAAGAGCTAGATTTCTTCCCTTTCCTCTGAAGCCTTGGACATTTAAATGAAACACTGAAGCCTGCACGTTACTCAAGTGCACCTTGTCCTCAGTACAGGATTCAAAGCCAACAATCCACAGGTTTTTCCTGTTTCATCAGGGGTTGTACAGGAACTTAACCAAGCTTTGGAACCTGATCCACTGGCAGTTTGGGCTGAACTGGAAAAAAAACCGCTATTGACCTACAGCACATTAACCCCTCACTTTGCTATTTCATCCTACAATTAGCAATGGTATCCACTGGTCCTGTCTTGACTTACTGGATTTACTATCCTAATAGTACAGAGTTTGCTGTACTGAATATATGACAAGTAGGGACTAAGGGGCAGGCTTGCATCCAGAGGCAGGCTGGATGGCTCTAAGATGATTCTTTCTCAACAGAAACTGGATCCGCTGACTTCTTGCCTCAGACATATGAACTATTTCACCTGTGATTTAAAGAAATCCTTACGGAAGCTAATGCACTTGCTGAAAAGGGATACATGAATCACTAAAGAATGATTTACCTCAATTGATCCTCAATTTCCTGTCTGGACTGCACTCCTTCCATTGTTTGATTGGAGGTTCACATTCAAATGCCTCACTGCCTTCTCCAAATCAGTATTGCCAAAGGTTTGGCCCTTCACGTGTGATATGTGGGATTTGTTTTCTCAGTTGTATGCTGCAGTTCTAAACCCATGTTCACATGTGGAGGCAGCCAGCCTTTTGCAAGAGGGCTATGTCAGCCAAGGAGACATCAAGGATTAGCAGATAACAAACACGCGCTAAGATATATACCTCAGATTGAGAGATGCACTTGAAGTTCAGCAGGAGGAAACAGAACTTCTTTAGACTGGGAACAAAGTCCTTTCCCAGAGCTCAGTTAAGACACAAAGGAAGGCAGCAGATATATTTAATGCAAGAACTAGGCAGACACCTGTATCTGCAGGTGAGGGTTAAGGGCAGCAGAAGTAATGCTAATCACAATGGAGATGTACCTGTAGCTAGATGGAAAACTGGAAGTTAAATTTCTTGGCTAATTGACCCAAACATTCAACTTCAGACTGAATAAAGCATTCTTTGTACAAACAAAAAGAGCTGAAATAGCTGGACCACGAGTGAATAAGTCCAATCTGATTAACTCATCCAAAAGCTTAACCCATTAAGAGAAATCATTAGCACATATATTCAAAGCAAATCAATTGCCTGGAAAAATCAAATGTGTACCTAATGAGCTCGAATATTAACAGAAATCCAGGGAATTGTAACGGGAGTAAAATCAAAGGTTCCATCTGAACAACCTCATTATCATGATTCTGAACTGCATTCGTGTTGCTCTTCTGCACATCCAACAGCACTTGACATTAAGTAGTGAATAAGTGTTAATTAACACGCCATCTTCATCAGGGCAAGGTGGTTAAACCTATGCTGTCTTCAGAGCTAATCTTGGAAAGAAAGCTCAGAATTGCCTAAAACTCTAAATGAGAAAGATTTCAAGTGTGTATCCTAACAATAAAGACTGAAAAAAGATAAGGAATGGGGTGAAACCTTCCTTCATTTTCCTTCTTTCTGCGCACAATTGAGGATAAAGTTTAAGTCCACTGAAATATCATTTAATTGGGAGGGACTGAGTCTTCTGCTCTCATTCCAGGAATTTTTTCAGCTAAGGATTCCTGAAAGCCTGCATAAAGTTCCTTCATGTGCTTGTTTGTACATCCTGCCCACATCTTCATAACAGTTAAGCACCATCTCTATTCTTAACGTGAGCACCCCACTGAAGAACTAACATGGTTTAGGGTTCCTCAGCTCCTCAGTATAACTTAAGTAAGAAGCAGTGTAGAAATTCCTATCAGCACTGCAAACAGGCACCACGAAATCAGCCCCAAAAGTAAACCCCATCCTCTGTCAAATACTCCATTCTCCCATCCTCTTCTCCAGGGAACAATTCAATGGGGAGCTCTATAGGGGAAGCTTCTATGAGCTTGTTGAGCTTCGTTGCTTTCCTGAGAGCTTTGCAGCACATACTTTATCCTGCTACTAAGCTCAGCAAACGTTTAGCACCTTCAGAAGCTTAAAGCGCCAGTTTCTCATAAGCCAAAGCCTCTTTTGCTTTAGATTAATTGCTTTGGGGTTAAAGTCTATTGGGAATTGAAGTTGGAATAAAGACAAAGACACTGGAGCAAGAGAACAAGATGTTTGAAAATGCCCATGATCTCTGGAGCCAGTTCGCACACATCTCAAGTCTTTTTAACCACTTGGCAGAGAGCTTTAGAAGCTGATCAGACAAAAGAATACCGCCTTCCAGATCAGAGTCTTTCCCCAAGGCCTGTAGAGCTTCTCCCCATAGATGGATTAACTGGGAATAAGAAGAAAGGGAAAATCCTCATGTTTTTTCCTGTTTCAGCCATAAAAGTAAAGATATACATCCTCTACCCAGAGATTTGAGCCTGATTGCTCTGTATGCTGATGAGAACAGGCATTTCAGAGAGAATCCCCACCTCCATCATGGGCTGCAGGGAATCAGCCGAGTGCTTCAACTAACTTGTTTTCCTGTTTATGTTCCTTACTAATGTGCAGAACATGGTTCAAAGCAGACTTATAGGCAAAGCAATTATTTAGGGGCTCTTCAACACCCCTGTAACAAACATATGGAGTATTTTCGTTGGTGAGGTTGCAGTCCTTCGAGCAAAGGCTGCATTAAAAGCAATCCCAAAGGCAAAAGGTATGAAAGGATTAATTATATGATGCAATCTTTGTCTCACTCCTCATACCAGGTCCAAATCTAGAAACAGGCACTAAGGTAGGGAAAAGATGCCTTCAGAACATTCGTTTGCCCAGTTACCTGAATGCAAATACTAAGGTTCACGTGAGTCACTGCAATCCATATAAAGGGCTAATCACACCAGGATAATGCAAGAGCAACCTGAATCCTGTAACCCCAGACTGAACGTGTGGATCTATACAAGCAGGAAGAAGAAACCAAGCGAGTTAATGGCACGAATCACCAGAGATTCAGATCAGTGGTTACCACAGTCAACCCCTTCTCCTAAAGCAAGCCCAGATTTACATGGTTCACATGAAACCAAAGCATCCCCCAATCTACAGAACTGCAGCGGCTCAGTGTAATGAACTATTCTGTTAATACAGCACCACACTCAGGTTGCTTGGATCATTAGATATAAACCAGAGAACTCAAAACCTTTCATGCCATTAAGACTTCCTGGAAAAATGAAGTTGTGCCCAGCTGGCCCATGCAAGGTGTTAATTCCAGAAACCTCTATGCACACGTGGTTTCACAGTGCCCTGTTTGTGAAATAGAGAGAACACACAGTATGCATGGCACTTGAATATTGCTGTATTCCAGCTCTTAGACTGATGGGAAGACTCTACAAAAACCCCACATTTGTGCCTTAATATTACACCTTTTACCATTTTTGTAGCTTGCAATGCTCCTTATCTCTGAAGAATGGAGCATCCTGATAAAAAGGTGAACCTTTGTTCCTTAGCATTCCGAGTTTGGAATTCCCCTAAGGGCTTGTTGAGATTCTGAACAAAGAGGTAACACGTATGTAACATATAAATAGTCACAGGAGTGGTTCTGATACCATGACATACCCCAAAATCAACACGCTGGCAGACAGGTGCTCACAGATAGGGAAGGATGTGACTTCTATTTGTAATTACAAACTCCACCCTACTATATCTAACTACGTCTAAGAAGCAAAAACGTCCTTATACCTCATTCTTCATTAGCTTACTTGAGCTTGTAAAACCAAAGACCATTTGGTTTTAATTAGTGCCGATTAGTGTTATTTTTCACTGCTGTTGCAATACTTAATGAAATAGGCATTTCTGAGTCGATAAAACAGTGTTTCATGGTGGAACTTTCAAAGCTTCTCTCAAAGCCACTTTCATTCTGATTTCTAGTTACTTTATTTTATGATTAGATTAAGCTTATGGCAAGTTTCACATTGTTATCTCTCACAACATGCTGTCTTCTCCCTTTTCATAGAGCATCTGTCTCTCATGTGTTCTGTGGAAGAGACCAACATCAGCTTAAAACACCACAAATGCTCTTTCCAGCTGTGATTCGTGTGTTCTGAAGCCCTGTTTCTTCCTGCTGGGAAACACTTCCCAAAAGAAGGGATTAAAATATGATCCAGGCATAAGAGGGAATGCACAGAGCTGTTTTTCCTGGGAAAGGTTTTGATGTGTAGCTGTAAGAAGTAATTGAAAGCAGAAGATCTATCAAATACACACATTTACATTGGAATTGAGAGTTCTCAGGTTTCTAAACCTCCAGGACTTGGGCCAATGAACTGCTCAGCTGAGTGCACATCACATAACTGCATTGATTTGCATTGGCCACTACACTGATTTGCAAATATTCAACCTGCTTTAGGTGCAAAGAGGCAACCCTTGGAATAACAACAAAGTAAAAGCTCTACAGCTGAATTTTAATAACATTTGGTATTTATATAGCTTTATAGGTTGGAAACATTCAAAGAAACATGCAAGTTTACTAGAAAGAGGAGAAGTCCTGCACATCTCATGTAGGATCATGAAGGCTGATGTCTGGTTTCACACCAGGGCTGCTGACTCAGAGCAGCCACCCATGGCCCAGGAACTGGCTGGCCATGGGAAACGTGAACTACACCAGTGAGTTATCAACCAGAGTGGAGGAAGGTCTGGCAGAGAGCAGGCGAGGGTTTTAAGGCGATTTCCTCACATAGGGTCTTTAACCCCTGAAGGACAATCTGTTTCTAAACCCTGCTATCACAGCACGAGAAAGACTATATAATACGTTTAATAGGATATCAAGTCTCTCATTGCACCTTGGCTGGCCAACAATAGATGGTAGTGTTGTACCAGGGGTCATTTCTGACCTGCGGATTGTACCTCAGCTGAGAATCAGAAGAACCTGTCTCTGACATCAAGAGATGGCAAAAGATATGTCCCTGGGTCCCCATGCCACTAGACCAAGTCGCTCGGCAAGGTCAGAAAGCTCCTGAGTGTGATTACATATTATATATGATTTTTTATATAGGATTATATATAGTATATTTATTTATATATGATTGTATATGATTAAATAATATATAATAATATATTTTTATATATAAAGTCATATATAATCATATATATCATACATACATATGCATATATAGTGAAGTTTCATCCCTGCAACCAGATCTAGCCCCAGACCCTGAAGCAAACACTCCCAGCCTCACAGTGCAGAGGGAAATCACTGATGCTACTTTATTACCACCCCAGTTCAACTGGAGGCCACAGCACTAAAAAGCAAGGTCACGACACCCGAGGGCAGGTTGTGGCACAGCCTGCTAGAAATAGTGCGGAGACACCCAGAAGCAGCTGAGTGCATAGTGAAGAAAGAGGGGAAATTAAGGAAGCCTTGTAATTCCAGGGCAGCACTTTTGTATGTTCTCATTGTCAAAATGAATACGTGCGATTAGGAGCAATAAGGAAACACTTCCTTTAAAGTCCTGCTCCTTTCACACTGATTTTCCTCCATAGCATCCATACCCTGGCTCCCGCTGTGGAACAACAGGAAAACATTCTGCACAGGTTTCCCTACTGAGAAAAGGCACCACAATAAGAACAGCGCTTATCACTGTCTAACAAAGCCCAGAACCCTTTTTACAGGGATGAACAGATTCCCAAAAGGAGAGGGTAGACATTTGTGATGATTTCCCACTGGAATAAGTGGCAGCTATTCGCACAGTGCTCTCAAGGGCAAACACCTTAGCGCTTCATTTGGTTTTAAGCTGCCCTGAACGCTTGGCATCAGAGTGGTGGTGGCTGCAAAAGGTTCTTTGCCATAATTGCATCTCCAGTCCAAACCCACATTTGTCTCCTTCATTCTGCTCCAGTATTAACCTGAATTTGCAAGTTACAATATCCAGTTTTGCTAGAATTTCAATACCTTCTTTTAAGATACAAAATACACAGTTTCCCTTCCCAGGGATGCTGGGCTTTCATAGACATATAAAGTATCCCATAAACCAAGCAAATAGGACTTAGTTACTAGTGCCTACTTAATTTCAGACAGCAAGCTGGAAATACTCCTACACCTTATCTTTGCATGTGTTTTGCATCTGCTGAAGAGCTCTTTCTACCCAGCCACAGTTGTTATTTAGCTATCCACTCAGAAAGCACACAGATTTGTATCATTGGGTAAATGATTCCCTGTGTCTCTACTTCTACAAACCCAACACAGGGATGTAAATCTGCCCTTGCTGCTAACACATGCACAGCAAATCTCAGATCCCTCAGAATAGGAAATGGCTTTTCCATGCTGATGGATGATTACAATAAGCCAACAATGAGAATTCACATCCCCAAGTAAACAGCTGAGATGAGTACAAAAGATTACAACAGATCCCTGTGCTTAAAACAATAATAATTAGAGAGTGGTTTGTCTTTTTCTTCCAGTGGTGATTTCCCTCCTGCTTCTCAAACAACCATATCAGTGGCTGTAACAGAAAGCTCAGAAGTCACTCACAGGTAACTCTTCCAATGAGAGAAGTAACTCACAGGTAACTCTTCCAACAGGTGAGGCACAAGAATCACCTTGCGGCTAATCACTGTCTCTAGGAGTAACCGCACATCAGAGACCTGCTATCATTCAGCCTGATTTGATTTGAGTGTCTCAAAATTGAACCATATTTATCCTTTTGCTCCTAACTCATTCTCAAAACTGCATCCAAACACTGCAGAGCACAATTACAACTGTCCCTCAAGAACATTCTTCACTTAGAGAAGGCAAAGCCTAACCACTTACTTGTTCTCTCCAGTCGCTCCTGTCACTTGAAAGCGCAGAAACAGCCAACAGCAGAACGACGACGAGTAGCTTCATTTGGCCTTGTTTGCATTAAAAAAGGTCAAATATCAACTTTAAATTCACGCAATACCTTATTCAGCAAAGGAAAAACAAAGCGGAAGATGAACACCCCGTTGGAATCTCGGAACCGTAGATTTATTCCACCAAGTGCTTTACAGTGTCTGTTATCTCAGCCTTGGCTAAGCAAGAGAATGCTGGTGAAAATCTTTGCCTGGTACAGTACAGAGCCTCTGTTTCACAGGCCAGGAATTCTACATTGAATAATTTTTAACTTCAGCTCAGGGAGGCAAAACAGGGGCTCAGACACTCACTGCTCGATTAGGGCTTCTCTATTTATTTCATGGAAGGAGAACTCCTAATTGGAGAAAAGGGGGGGAACACAAGCACTATCCCTTCCAGCTGCCGCCCTGGGGTGGAGGGGACAAGGGGAAGAGGTTGAAGATGATGAACGCTCTTGGGGAAATGAAGAGATAAGCACATAGCTGAGAGACTGCATCTTTCAGAAGCTGTGATTTCCCACTTCTTTTTCTTCAAGACGAATGATTTTACTGGGGTTAATGCAACCTAATCCACTCAGAACTGCTAAAACAATAGCAGCTAGCGATTCTGATCAACTGTATTGTTATTTGTATTGTTACCTCTATAGAGGGCCAGCTGAAATCCAGGCCCCACTGTGTTAAAATACATTACCAACACAAACTAGCAGAATCTACCTTAAGTCACCCAATTAACATGCACAAAACTCTAGGACAAGAAACAAAGGAACAAGTCACCTCAGAAGTTACATACCAAACAAGCAGGAGAGCTGGGAATGGACCCCATCTCCTGGACTGCAGCCAGACATTTGGAAGAGCAGATTCTCAATGGCTGATGTTCAACTAACTTTGTGTCAAGTGAATTATTCAAGGACCCTCTTCCACCTGGCAACATGAGAGTTACAGCAAACTGCATCGTTCAAACACGCCAGGACCCCACTGAACCTGAGGTCCATGCTCATTCCACTACTACATGATGTTTCCAAGTGATGTTTTCCTGCTTCCAGGGTGATGAAGTCCTTAGCAAACAATCAGAACCTAATGAGTGCCCACATAGAATGCTTCATTCAAGGCTTGAAGAATCTATTTCATCATCTCTATTTTTCACTTCAAGCATATTTTACCATCCTTCTTTTAAGAAATGTCCATTCTCACAACAAAGCTCAGTACAGAAACCTCTTCCTTTCCTGCATGCAGACACATGAAACCACAAACCTGGCAATGCCAACTGAGCCCCACTGCAAACATCTCCTTCCTTTCATACAGCACCATGTTATTATTTTGCATGTCATTGCTATACCCAGGTCTGATCGCTCTTCTTCAATCACAGCAGCTGCCCTTTTCCACCCTGAAAGCTGTGGAGTCAGTAATAGAGTTGCTGAGCACCTGCACAATTAAAGCTTCATTAAAACAAGCACTTCAAATCGCTGTCTCTGTTGATTACATGTTGCTAGACCAGAAAAATCAGTTGAGTAAAGCCTCTGCCATGGTCAGAAGCAAGCAGACAAAATTCCCTGCTTTCTTCCCATCTCATTTTCTACAGAGAACACACAGAACATGTCTAATTTGGTCGGGGGAAGTGTCTGTCCTCATTAGGGAGCTGGAAATGTAACACAGCCACATACATTTTAGAGAAGAGGGAAACATGCTCTTAAGCTGTCAATGCTCTTAACTCAGAAGGACGTTTCTGTACACCTATTGTCACCCACATCATGTGTTACACAACGCTGTTAAGCAAACACCTGCGTGGATGTGTAAACAGGTATGCATGCAGTTATCAGACAGACTGATGGGTTTCATTGTTTAACTGCACCAAAAGCAGAACAGCAAGAACCTGACACCGGCCAGGTGGATGGTGCAGTGGTTCTGGAAAGGGAACTGTTAGCAATACATGGATATTGTGTCCAGCTCTGGGGCAATGAGAGGGATATGGAGCTGTTGAAGCGAGTCTGGAGGAGGCCACAGAGATGCTGTGAGAGCCGGAGCATCTCTGCTCTGGAGCCAGGCTGAGAGAGCGGGGCTGGGGCAGCCTGGAGAGGAGAAGGCTCCTGAAGGGGAGACCTCAGAGCAGCTCCAGTGCCTAAAGGGGCTGCAGGAAAGCTGGAGAGGGGCCTTGGGGACATGGGATGGAGGGACAGGACAGGGGAATGGCTTTAACTGCCAGAGGGGAGATTTGCAATGTGGTCTAGTAGAAAGTGTCCCTACCTACGGCAGGGGGTTGGAACTGGATGAGCTTTAAGGCCCTTTCAACCCAAACCATTCTATTTTAAAGTTATTTTGGATGAGTATTGAAATGTGACTTCAAAGACACTCACACATGCAAGTACAGGCAAATGCTGAGAGCCAGGCTCAATGAAAACAGCTGAGCTTTACCAATTAAACCCGAACACAATCAACTTCCCCACATTCAACTTCCTGATCCCCATTGAAATTAGTATTAATGGAAAAGAAAGACCTGCTGGGGAAGGGCTGAATGATCCGGCCTGCTTTGCAGGTAGACAAACAGCAGCATGAATAACAACGTCCGTTAGCTGAACGCACTGAAACAAAACCCCTGCAAAACATCCGTGACTGACGCTGCTGTGTGCAAACCGAATCACGCCCATGGCTGGACCCCGGAACACGCACAACAGGCGTTCCTTCAACAGATGCTGTCCGTAGCAATTGGAAACGATCACTAAGCAACATCCATCAGAGCGAGTTCAAAGTCACAGCTCGCTTCCCCACCCACACAGTCGATGAAGGACAAACACCTGGTGTTTCTTTTATGGATGCAGAAGGCATGGAGGTATTTAAACTCAAGCTTATAAGATTAATTACAGGAATTTAACTTTTCCGACGCGTATGTCCCGCAGCAGGGCTGCTTTGTGCAGATAGGGAATCTTCACTCTGGAAAACACAGCTAAATAACACTTGCGAAAGTCCTTTTCCACCTCTCTAGAGTAGAGTACAAGGCACAGTCAGATGGGTTTGGCCTCCAAGGATTCTCAGCCAATTCGTTCAGCACTAAGACTTAAAACTGCTCAAGCTAAGACTTAAAACTGCTCAAGATTAATGTGTGAAACCAATTGGCCCAGCATGAATTACCTTTGTCTGTAGGTTCCTCATGTTGAGCAGAGTTCACATCACCACTAGGTTTGTACAGCTTGAACCAGGTAGGCTTTTTGTTACATCCACCTTCTCAATTACTCCATCTTAAATGCATTTGTGTGAAAACAAAGCAGAACAGAAGCACTTAATGTAACCAGCAGTTCAGGTCTTCTACAGACTGAAGCACAGGCAGCCTCCCTGCACACAGCAAAGGCAATCCAGTGATTTTCATGTATTCCTGAGAGGGGAAATAGAAAAAGTCCCAATTTTCCTAATTTTAGATAAAGTTAGTGATCAAAATTAACATTAACAGGACACAATTCCATAACAGATGGATGAGGAAGACAAGAGGCAAAGTCCTCCTTTTTCAAATGCATGCAAAAGCCTCCCATCTACCTCAAAGCAAATCCTTTCCCAGCAATCCTCACATCACAAGAGAACCTCAGCCCTGTATTTGTACACCACTATCCCTTCCAAAGCAAACAGACACCATCAGACTGCATCAGGCGTTTCGTATTGAGATGCATCAATAAAATGTGATTTATAGCAATGTCACAGGAACATTTTGCACTTATCAAGCTCAAGATAAGATAGGAAGCATTGAGAAAGGCTCATTAAAGCACAGTCTGGCAGTGAGTACATTAACGAACTTGCTTTTCAAGGCTTATTAGTAAAGAGGCAACCGGTATAAAGGAACAGCTTGCGGGAGTAGGTGTGCGTTGAGAGGGGAGGATTAACCTGCTGGTGATGACTGTATGAAAAGTTTGGTTACAACACAACTCTTATGTTCAAAGTGTCCACTTCTTTTATGATCCTGAAATAGTGAAAAGCTCCTGTGAGGATGAAGAGCTCGCCATGCTCCTCCCATCCATATCTATTTCTTGTTCAAAGTTTCATCAGAGCATTTCGGTTTTCTCTTACAACAGTGCCCCTAAGTCGTACTTATACGTTTTGGGAGCACAGAAACAGCAGCAAAGTTAACTGCCTGTGTTTAGTCTTCTGTAGCTTTCAGAAAAGGCAGCAGTCAGACCAAACTACCACCTACAAGGGGGGTGGAGAACTGGCTAATACTAGGACTTACCACTGCTGGGACTGAATGATGCTGAGTGGTGTGGCAGAGAAGGGATTCCTTTGGCTGCAGTTCAGGTGGGGTCCTTTGTTTGTTATTCCAACAACAGTTAATGCTGCAAGCCAAAAATTAACCTCTTTGGAAAAAAACCCAAGCTTTCCAAAGGAGAAAGGCTTTGCTGGCAAGGGAAGTGCTCCCTGGGCAGGAGGAGGGCACTACGCCTTGCATTCTAACACCCCCAAGTGGCCACACCAACAGGGCGCTGTGTGCTCTGGGTCCATGGATTTCCACTGCCCAAGCCCTGGAGAGGACAGAGATTGTGCTGTGACTGCAAATGAAA